>JBBBDQ010000516.1:2682500-2852500 GCA_037127315.1 Ascarosepion bandense
ATGTGTTTTCTTCCTCGTGTACAGAAATTGGAATTCTGGAAAAACAGAAAATGCTAAATCTATCTTTTCTCTAGTTTAAAAGGTTTTTGTCATTTAGAAAATGTTAAAATAATCTACTTTAATGCAACTCTTCATCTATCATATCCAGCGAATGGAAATTCGGAGGTAATTGCTGACAATGAATCAATTTAAAGAACTGAGTTTTTTTTGTTGAGCCTCAACTTCTGTTTTCAAATCAGGCCTAGAACGTCACTGTTCTTTTAGTGTTTTCGTTGATATAAAAAATGTTTAGAATATTTGACACCCACAGAACATATGGAAGGCAAAAAAGACCGAGAGAAAACAACAAATGGCTGACATAAAGACCTTGTATAAATCGATGCAGAACAGGATCCGGAGAGAACTGTGCATAGACAAATATTGCTAACTTAAAAACATGAAATTGTGGAGAGTCATAATCACCCATCACCATCACGGACATGACCCACAGAAGAAGCAACTCTGCTATAGCTATAGGCAATACTTTTTGTGTGGGTTCTCTCCCATTCTAAGAACTTGTAAGAAATGTAATCTATCATTTTCCACAAGACGTTACGTGGATGACGGTTAGTTTATATGGAAGTGCGGATGGTGTAATGCATGACAACTCTGAATGTGAAATTGGTGAGTAGATGTCGTTGCGTTAACTCGCGCACAAATACTCACAACGCAGATATTATGTGAAGAGAATATGCTAGTTTAAAAATCAGTTCGGGTCATAGTTCGATTCTAACATAAAGAAGATCTAGAGTTAAGGTTTGCAGGGTAAAGGTCTTTGTCATAGATTGACCATGAAATCATATAACGAATCATAACATCCTCTCTTACTTTTGTTGTTTGTTGCAAGGCTTAGAAGGAAAGTGTTTGTAATGTGGTTGTCTCACTACACCACAGGGTTTTTATTACTATGCATTTTAAAACAGTTTTTGGTAAAGCAAAACATTCCCCAGTTCTGACATCAAAATATTCTCCGAATCTCACTCTTTGTGACTTTTCACCTCTGCAAAAAAACAAATTCTACTTGAAAGAATCCAGGAGAATGCGGCGAAACGGCTGCTCAAAATCTCTTTAAAAATTCAGAAATGTTTTCATTAATGGGAACGAGGCTGGGTAAAGTGTGTGGAATACTTCGAAGGAGATTAAATACCAAATTGATATATGTTGTAATTTTTTATAGCCTCTTACTTTTTATAATGGATGTGTATTGTGTTGCAGTGGATATCAGCTCGGAACGAAAAATTGGAATTTCGAATTCCAGATGTATTCGTTGCATTCATTTACGCGCAAATACACTTGGAAACGATATGAACCCGTCTCTTTCCTCCATATATGGGTCAAATAACAGAACAGATTAGGTTTTATAGCCTTGGTTAGTAACTAGCCTACCGATGAAAGTAATGGTAACCTAGTGCGGGAAAATGTTCTGCCCAGTCAGTCATGTCTCTTTTGAGACATAATCACCCAAGCGTGTATTACTTTACTGACTTTTTATTCAGATCGCGTGCATGTAAATGCTTAAATATTTACACAAGAAAGTGCTACAAAAGATTATTTTAGTAAAAAATAAATATATTTTAGACAAGGATTTTTTCTTTTGTTTTTACTTAAAAAGAACAATTACTGAATTACAAGTTGCCCATAAATTTTTTTTTATGAAGGCGTTTAATTAACTATCTTGTATTGACCATAGACGCTGTAAACAAAAAGTGTATACATCTTTTTTCTTATTTCGTACAACAGGATTTGTTTTCTGTTTTTTTTTATTTGGAGGAAATCTCGTGATTTCGAAGTTTATTAACGCAGTCACTTAACAGTTAAAATCTTCTTTCTTCTTCTTCTTCTTTTTCTTCTTCTTCTTCTTCTTCTTCTTCTATGTGCCCTGTCCTTTCAGGACGTAGGCGATCATGGCCTTCCACGTCTCCCTATCCCTGGTGGCTCTTAGCACGTCTTCTGTTACACCCTGCAACCCTCGTTCCATCATCCACCTGATTAGTTCCTTCAAATATGTTATCCACTGCTTTCCCCTGTCTCTTTAGCCCTTTATCCGGCCTGTTAGTATAAGGTTCTCCAAGCCCTCTTTTTTCATTGTATGTCCCTGGAACACCAGCTGTCTCTCTCTGATGCTCAGTATTAATTTCCTTTTCGTTTCCATAATTTCCAAAACCTCATCATTGCTCACATGCTCAATCCATGATATTCGCAGCATCCCTCTGTAGAACCAGATTTCAATTACCTCAAGTTTTTCCTTCATCTTCGATGATATTGTCCAGCATTCACTGCCATATTGAAGAACTGACATCACATAGCAATCCCGTACTCACTTCTTTGTTTCTGGCGAAATTGTCCTGTTGTTTAATACTTTACTCAATTTCTGGAATGCTTCCTTCACCATGCCAATTCGCCTTCGGATCTCTGTGTCGCACTTTCCGTCGTCTGTTATAACACTTCCTAGGTATTTAAATTTTTGTACTTTTTTGATTTTAGTATCCCCGGCCTGTATTTGACTTATTGGGCTGCCCTTTTTACTGATGATCACGCATTCGATTTTCTACAATCACGAAACAGATAAAACTTTCACTGCCCGTCTTCTCCTCTAGAGCTTTCCTGCCTATGTTTTAACCACCTTATAAAAAACTACGTCGCTTCTTTATCGACACACTCAAAAGCGAGTCATCAAATTTATATTTGTTTTGCTTTACGTTAGAATGGGTTTATATTAAATAGATGAGGTGACTCATTTACATATAAAGTCACAATAACTATAAATAGCTACAACTACTACCCATAAGGCATACTAATTCCCGCGTATAGGTAACACTGAACAACAATGTCGATGCCGGTATCTAACCAACAATTATCACTTGATAATTATGAATACGTTCGAGCGTGGCTTCGAATACTGCAAAAGAGAGAACAACAAAAAGTTAACGGATTCAAAATCAGTCGGAGAAGAAAACCAAATAACGGACTTCTTGTTGACAACTGCTACATGTGTGTGGAGGGGCCATTATAAAATTATCAGTAATTGCACGCACAAGAACAATAGTTGGAAGAACTCTCCTATAAAAAAATATCAAGATCTTCCATATCTAGACAATCTATTAGGGAGAGGAAAGCAGATAACGAGGAGATAAAAGCTCACAGAAGTACCAAGGAAAATAAGGGGATAAAATATCTTTTTAACAGCGAGATGCGTTGACTAATTTGCATAAAAGTCATAAAAACTGTAAATAGCTACGGCTATTACCCATAAGGCTTTTGAGTGCATACTACTTCCCGCGACTAGGTAACACTACGCAACAATAGTATTAATTATTTTTTTTTAAGTTGAGTTACAAATGCGTTTTTGTTCATCAACTTCATACTCCAAAAATATAAATACACGATTATAGTTTATTCAATTATATACTCACTGTTATTTGCAATAACAGGTTGCTACCTATCAGATAATAGCGTAAGTCGATTTTGAAATCATGGTATTGCACTCAGTTTGAAAGTTGGTGTTTGACATGAAAAATAATAGCAAAAAATAGTTATTTCCAAGTCGTTAGTGTGTGTGTGTGTGTGTGTTTTTTGTTGTTTTTTTTTTTAAAAGGAAATGAGTATAAGGATTAAGTTTAGATTAAAAATCCTAACGTTGGATTTTCATTCTGGTGATCAATGAAAGCCTTATAGAACAGCTTACAAAATTTATAATTAAGTGAAGTTTTTAAAATTGTATATAGACAAGATACATAAAACAAGCACATTATTACTAAATCATTGTGCCATCAAATAAGACCTTCATTTACTTCAAAGGGAAATTATACAGAACAATTTAGTTACATTATCATGCAATATGTCATACATTGAATTTGTTTAAGTGTGATTTTCAGTAAACAATACAATGTTAAAATATTATGTCATATAATTTATGCCTAGCAGTATTATGGTGTTATGTCTATACTTTTGTTCATTTTTTGTTTTTATTAATAATGATGGAACGAATGATCGAACAAATCTTATTCATTGGGTAAACTTTTTTGTAAATTTATACAATTTTTACCCAGTTTTTGCTTATCGAATACAGTAAAAAATAATGCATATTTTGCTTCTGGTAAATTATAATTAGAATTCTGGTCTTATATTTTCCATTCAATGTATCTAATACAAAAGTCATCAATTTTATTTAGATTTATTCTTGAAAGAGTAAAACCTTAATGTCTGTAAGCAAAATTCTGCGGAAATTAATTACTTCTGTACATTTTTCAGAGTATTTTTCAGAGGATTTTAAAAGCTAAATGCTCAGAAATTAATAAAAGCCGTGGATGTAATTTTTGGTCTTAGTACTTAACACATCAATTCACAACTTTTACATCGAGTACAATATTAATTTTCTCAGAAATTGAAAAAATCAGCCAGCCTTCGTACAACACTTTTTGAATCGATATCTTTTAAATAAAAAATCTCGAAATTGACTATCATTCGAGGAAGATTTCACTATCAAAACGTTTTGCAGCATTCGAAAAAAATAATAATGAGTTTGTGCAAGGTAATAATCGGTTGATGCAAAGTAATAATCGGTTGATACAATGTAATAATCGGTTGATACAATGTAATAATCGGTTGATACAATGTAATAATCGGTTGATGCAAAGTAATAATCGGTTGATACAATGTAATAATTGGTTGATACAATGTAATAATCGGTTGATGCAAAGTAATAATCGGTTGATACAATGTAATAATCGGTTGATACAATGTAATAATCGGTTGATGCAAAGTAATAATCGGTTGATGCAAAGTAATAATCGGTTGATAAACAATGTAATAATCGGTTGATGCAAAGTAATAATTGGTTGATACAATGTAATAATCGGTTGATACAATGTAATAATCGGTTGATACAATGTAATAATCGGTTGATGCAAAGTAATAATCGGTTGATACAATGTAATAATTGGTTGATACAATGAAATAATCGGTTGATGCAAAGTAATAATCGGTTGATACAATGTAATAATTGGTTGATACAATGTAATAATCGGTTGATACAATGTAATAATCGGTTGATACAATGTAATAATCGGTTGATGCAAAGTAATAATTGGTTGATACAATGTAATAATCGGTTGATACAATGTAATAATCGGTTGATGCAAAGTAATAATCGGTTGATGCAAAGTAATAATCGGTTGATACAATGTAATAATCGGTTGATACAATGTAATAATCGGTTGATGCAAAGTAATAATTGGTTGATACAATGTAATAATCGGTTGATACAATGTAATAATCGGTTGATACAATGTAATAATCGGTTGATGCAAAGTAATAATCGGTTGATACAATGTAATAATTGGTTGATACAATGTAATAATCGGTTGATACAATGTAATAATCGGTTGATACAATGTAATAATCGGTTGATGCAAAGTAATAATCGGTTGATACAATGTAATAATTGGTTGATACAATGTAATAATCGGTTGATACAATGTAATAATCGGTTGATGCAAAGTAATAATCGGTTGATACAATGTAATAATTGGTTGATACAATGTAATAATCGGTTGATACAATGTAATAATCGGTTGATACAATGTAATAATCGGTTGATGCAAAGTAATAATCGGTTGATACAATGTAATAATTGGTTGATACAATGTAATAATCGGTTGATGCAAAGTAATAATCGGTTGATACAATGTAATAATTGGTTGATACAATGTAATAATCGGTTGATACAATGTAATAATCGGTTGATACAATGTAATAATCGGTTGATGCAAAGTAATAATCGGTTGATACAATGTAATAATTGGTTGATACAATGTAATAATCGGTTGATGCAAAGTAATAATCGGTTGATACAATGTAATAATTGGTTGATGCAATGTAATAATCGGTTGATACAATGTAATAATCGGTTGATACAATGTAATAATCGGTTGATGCAAAGTAATAATTGGTTGATACAATGTAATAATCGGTTGATACAATGTAATAATCGGTTGATGCAAAGTAATAATCGGTTGATGCAAAGTAATAATCGGTTGATACAATGTAATAATCGGTTGATACAATGTAATAATCGGTTGATGCAAAGTAATAATTGGTTGATACAATGTAATAATCGGTTGATACAATGTAATAATCGGTTGATACAATGTAATAATCGGTTGATGCAAAGTAATAATCGGTTGATACAATGTAATAATTGGTTGATACAATGTAATAATCGGTTGATACAATGTAATAATCGGTTGATACAATGTAATAATCGGTTGATGCAAAGTAATAATCGGTTGATACAATGTAATAATTGGTTGATACAATGTAATAATCGGTTGATACAATGTAATAATCGGTTGATGCAAAGTAATAATCGGTTGATACAATGTAATAATTGGTTGATACAATGTAATAATCGGTTGATACAATGTAATAATCGGTTGATACAATGTAATAATCGGTTGATGCAAAGTAATAATCGGTTGATACAATGTAATAATTGGTTGATACAATGTAATAATCGGTTGATACAATGTAATAATCGGTTGATGCAAAGTAATAATCGGTTGATACAATGTAATAATTGGTTGATACAATGTAATAATCGGTTGATACAATGTAATAATCGGTTGATACAATGTAATAATCGGTTGATGCAAAGTAATAATCGGTTGATACAATGTAATAATTGGTTGATACAATGTAATAATCGGTTGATACAATGTAATAATCGGTTGATACAATGTAATAATCGGTTGATGCAAAGTAATAATCGGTTGATACAATGTAATAATTGGTTGATACAATGTAATAATCGGTTGATACAATGTAATAATCGGTTGATGCAAAGTAATAATCGGTTGATACAATGTAATAATCGGTTGATACAATGTAATAATCGGTTGATACAATGTAATAATCGGTTGATGCAAAGTAATAATCGGTTGATACAATGTAATAATCGGTTGATACAATGTAATAATTGGTTGATACAATGTAATAATTAGCTAATGCAAGTTAATAATCCGTTTATGCAATGTAGTAATCAGTTGTTTCAAGGTAATGATCGGTTGGTGCAAGGTTATAATAAGTTGATTCAAAGGTAATAATTGGTTGATAAAATATAATATTCGATTGATGAATGGTAATAATCGGTTGATGTAAGTTTATGTGAATAATTTTTTTTGTCATTTTACCCCAAGCATGGCGGTACCGCCACTGATGTGCAGGGGGCTACATAAGAGAGTAAAAGTTTTAGGCAGGAGGAGAGTGAACAAAAGACAAACCAGTTACACGGGGTGACAGAGAACAGGCAAGAGAATGATGTGAACACAGGAATGAAGACAGTTGCGAAGGTAGAGATAAAGGAAAGAAGAAGATACACGGAGTCGAGTCGATAAGAGATGGGGATCGACATTGCATTTAAATTCCTGAGGTTGTAGCCGTCAGGAAAGCAAGGGAGTTCCGCAGGCGGGAAGAGAGAGAAAAGAAACTGTTGGAGTAGAATTGTCGCCTGCATTTGGTTGATTTAACTGTAAAAGGGTGGGACCTTGTTGTCAGTCTGGTTGCCTAAGTAAATTCTTGTGGAGAGAGCTCCAGTGACCCAAGCTCCCCAGAGCAGAATCCATGAAAATATTCATAGAAGAGACAGATGGAAGCCACATCCCACCGATGAGAAAGTGGTTGAAGTTGAGCTGCCAGGTCGGGACCAATTACATTACAGATTACCCTCTGGAGCCTGTCGAGAACACTGAGATGAACAGCAGGGTAGTTTTGGAGTGCTAAGCAGATTTTCATAGACACATACATGTAATTGTTTAGGAGAGAGGTTACTTTCTTTATATAGCTCATAACAGTAGACAGATCAATTGATTCACAATAATCTTTCAATTCAAGTCAGTAAAAATACATATGACCAATAAGACGTAGTGAATTGTTCTCCTGAAAGTCAGCATTAGTCGTATTGATGAAATGCAAGTTCGTCAGAGCAGAAGCCATGAATTATGAATATAATGAAAACTCCGACAGTACTGTTCTGCTTGTCGCTGTTGTGAATCACTACATCACGGAGATTCCTTGTTGTGTGCAACATCTAAGCTATGCTTAGACAATAACAACTACACCACGGCGAAACGCCTATGTATGAAATTATTTAGTAAACTTTACTTTGGAACAAAGAAACTAGTAAGTAGCACACAGTGAGGACCAAAATTAGATCTGTGCATATGGTCGGATAGCAACTTTTGTTAAAGAATAAAAAAACAATGTAAGTACTAATATATAAACTTATTTATAAATGGAACTTTGTCTGTGTGTGTGAGAATTTAATTCCCTGGGCCATTTTATTTCTTACTAGTAATATAACCCGGCGTTGCTCGGATGTAATGAAAGCTTTAAAACTAATCCATGGTCCTGGAGCTCAGACTCAGCCTAAAGAATATTTGTGCGAAGTTTGGTGAGAATCGGATAAAAATTGTGGATAAAGGACATACAGACAGATAAACAGACACACACACAAACATCTTGCTTTATATATATATTATCGATTTTCTGCACTGTTGTAAGAACTGCAAACTTTGAAACTTCTGAATATCGTTTCTTATGTCTTTGTCTATGAGTGTATCAAATTTGATTAAATTCGGACCACTATAACCCGATTTTTTCGATTTTCGATTTTCGATATTTATCGGCGGTACCTCGACACAAAACCTAGCTAAGAACACTCGCAGACGCTTATAATACAACTGTGTAAATTTTCAAGAAAATCGGTTCATCCGTTTCGGAGTCTATAGGTAACGGACACACACACACACACACACACACACACACACACACAGTGTTCCATTTAGAAATAAGTTTAGATTAAACATAATTTCTTTTCCTTCCAGTTGTAAATTGAACGATGTCATTATTTACGCTTTTCTTTATTTTTATTCTTTATTTGTTTATTTGTTTCTGGTATAACATTCAGTTTTATATACATTTTGTTTTCTTTGTTTATTTGTTTCTTTCTATTTTTCTTTTAATTTTTAATTTTTTCTATTTTCCCTTCTTTTTTTAGCTGATCTTTTTTCTTTTCTACTTATTTTAACAACCAGTATTTACCAAACGTCTTTTTTCCTCTTTTCCTTCTACTTTATTAACTGTTCTTTCTTTTTTTCATTTCGTCCTATATTTCCTAACTTTTCTATTGATCTTTCTTTGCTTCCTTTCCTCATTTTCATTTTATTTTTTTTCCTTATTTTTCTTCCTTTTTACTTCTTACCTTTTCTTTTTTCTTTCTATTCTTTATTTCTTTCTTTCTTTCTTTCTTTCTTTCTTTCTTTCTTTCTTCAGATATTTTAAAATTTATCCCTTCGTCTTATCTCTTTCTTTCCTCTGTCTCAATTTTTCTTTTTTCCTTATTTTTCTTTCTTTCTTTCTTTCTTTCTTTCTTTCTTTCTTCAGATATTTTAAAATTTATTCCTTCGTCTTATCTCTTTCTTTCCTCTGTCTCAATTTTTCTTTTTTCCTTATTTTTCTTTCTTTCTTTCTTTCTTTCTTTCTTTCTTTCTTTCTTTCTTTCTTTCTTTCTTTCTTTACATATTTTTTAATTTATCCCTTCATCTTATCTCTTTCTTTCCTCTGTCTCAATTTTTCTTTTTTCCTTATTTTTCTTTCTTTCTTTCTTTCTTTCTTTCTTTCTTTCTTTACATATTTTTTAATTTATCCCTTTGTCTTATCTCTTTCTTTCCAGTTTCAATCTTTCTTTCTTTCTTTCTTTCTTTCTTTCTTTCTTTCTTTCTTTCTTTCTTTGTCGTTTTATTCCCTTTATTTTTCTTTCCACATACCTTTCAGTTTTTCATTTCTTTTGTGTTTCAAACTTTCATTTCTTATCAACTTTTTCCTTTTCCTCTTCTCTTTTTCTCTTTGTTCCCTGGCTTCGTTTGTTCCCGTGGATGCAACAACGAATGTATTAGACAATTTTTTTGCTCTTTTCTTCTTTCAAAACATAAAAAAACAACAACAACAAAGAAACATTTTTTTATTTTTGGATTTCCTAATAACTTGCCTTCTAACATGGCTGCCTTCTTTTTGAAAGTAATCTTCTTCATTCAAATGAGAGTATCTAATTCAGCAGGTGGGTTAGTCCACTATACTATTAGTAGATTCTATTCACTCTCCATTAGTGTGACTACATTAATTTATTGTGTATCAAATCACTTGCTATTAACCAATATTCAACACTCTTTATCGTTCTTGTCCATTTTTCCGTCACTTGTTTTTCAATAATCTTTGATTTACGTCTTTTACCTCTTTTTCATTTTTTTTTTACTTATTTTTCTTTGTTTATTTCCTTTTCTTTCTTCTTTCATTCATTTTTCTTTCTGACATTCTTTTTTTCATTTCGTTCTATATTTCCTAACTTTTCCATTGATCTTTCTTTGCTTCCTTTCCCCATTTTCATTTTATCTTTTTTCCTTATTTTTCTTCCTTGTTTTTTCTTACCTTTTCTTTTTCTTTCTATTCTTTATGTTTCTTTCTTTCTTTCTTTCTTTCTTTCTTTCTTTCTTTCCACATTTTTTTAATTTATCCCTTCGTCTTATCTCTTTCTTTCGTATGTTTCAATTTTTCTTTCTTTCTTTCTTTCTTTCTTTCTTTCTTTCTTTCTTTCTTTCTTTCTTTCCATATTTTTTAATTTATTCCTTCGTTTTATCTCTTTCTTTCCTCTGTTTCAATTTTTTTACCTTATTTTCCTTTCTTTCTTTCTTTCTTTCTTTCTTTCTTTCTTTCTTTCTTTCTTTCTAAGTTCTCTAATTTTTCCCCACTCCTTTTTTCTTCCATTCCTCTTTTTCAATTTTCATTTATTCTTATTTTTCCTTTTTTCTTATTTAATTCCTTTTTCTTTCTTCATTCTTTTCTTTTTCCTTTCATTCCAGGTTTCCTAATATTTCCCTGCGCCTTTCTCTCTTTCTTTACAATTTTTTTCGTTCTATTTCGTGACTAACCTATATACTTCTGCAAGAAATTAGGGTATATAAAATAAACATTTCCCTTTTTTATAGACATTTTTTCACATCTCTACATTTTCCCTCTAAATTAATTTTCCATAAACTTCACTTTTTTCCCCAAATTCGGCTATCTTCCGGCCGCTTCGACCTCTAAGTACCTACCAGGCTTTTCAATCATTTTCTGGTATTTAGCTGTAGAAAATGCAGAATACCTTACAAATGTTAACCCAACAATCGCAAAAACTGACGCTGAAGTCATTGGCAGAAACACTTATTGCTTCGCTATTAGGTGGACAGAAAGATTGATTCTCAGGTTACTTAATAATACGACCATTTTTTCTTTTTATAAGAAAATTCTTTTCAGTTTGTTTTGGTCTTATTCTGTGCTTTAATAAATCTTCTTTAGAGCAATCAAGTAACACAGTTGGTATTTCGATTTTCTCTGACCTGAAGTAGGCAATGTCAGAGGAAGAAAGCAAAGAAGGAAAGAAGGAGGGAAAGAAATAGAAAGAAGGCAGTGTAAAGAAAGGAAGGAAGGAAAGATAAAGAAAAGAATGGAAGAGGATAGGATAGGAGAAAAGAAGGAAGGAGGGAAAGAAGAAATTATACAAGGATGATGGAAGGAAGGAAAAAACAGACAAGAAAGAAACACGAAGGAAAGAAAAATGAAAAGATATAAAAAAGAAAGAAGAGAGGGAAGGAGGAAAGGAGAAGACGAACGAAAAGAAGTAAAAAATGATAGAAGGAGTAAGGAAGGAAGGAAGGAAGGAAGGAAGGAAGGAAGGAAGAGTGAAGAAAGAGGAAGAAATGAAAAGGAAAAGGAAAGAAGTAATAAAGGGAAAACGAAGGAAAGAAAGAAGGGTGAAAGAAGAAAAGGAAAAGCAAGGAAGGAAGCAAGAGAAACAAAGAAAGGAAGGAAAGAAGTGTGACGGAAGGAAGGGAAGGCAGAGAAGGGAGAAAAAGAAATGAAGGGAAAGAGAAAGAAAGAAAGGAACATGAAGGAAGTAAGGAAAGGAAAGAGGGCGAAAGAAGAAATGAAGAAAGGAAGAAAGGAAGGAAAGAAGAGAGAAAGAGAGTGGGAGGGAGGAAGACAGAAGATGGATGAAAGAAAGTAATAAATGACAACAGAATAAAGGAAAGAAGGAAAAGTAAAGGAAGAAAAGATGAAGGACAAAGGAAGGGAAAAGAAAGAAATGAAAGCAACAGGACAAAAAGAAAAAAGGTGAAAGAAAGGAAAGAAAACGAAGGAAAGAAGGAGGGAAGAAAAGAAGAGTAATGAAAGGAAGAAAAAGCAGAGAAAGGAAAAAAGGAATGAAGGGAAAAGAAAGAAAAGAAAGGAAAAAGAAGGAAGGAAGGAAACGAAAAAATGGAAGTAAGAGATGACGGATGGGAGCAGAAAGGAAAGAAAGAAAAATGAAGAAAGCATGAAAGGAAGGAAGGAAGGAAGGAAGGAAGGAAGGAAGGAAGGAAGGAAGGAAGGAAGGAAAAAGACAAAGAGTAAGGAAGGAAGAAAGGAAAAAAGAAAGAAAAGAAAGAAAAGAAAAATACGGAAGGATGGAAGGAAAAAGAAAGAAAGGTAAAATGAAAGAAAAGAAAAAAGAAGGAAGGGATAATGAAGCAGGGAAGGGAGGGCATAGGAAGGAAAGTAGGTTAGGGAAAGACTGAGATAGATAGATAGATAGATAGATAGATAGATAGATAGATAGATATGAACAGACTAAGATAGATAGATAGATAGATAGATAGATAGATAGATAGATAGATATGAACTGACTGAGATAGATAGATAGATCGATAGATAGATAGATAGATAGGAACAGGCAGAGGTAGATAGATAGGAACAGGCTGAGATAGATAGATAGATAGATAGATAGATAGATAGATAGATAGATAGATAGATAGATAGATAGGAGCATACTGAGATAGATAGATAGATAGATAGATAGATAGCAACAGACTGAGATAGATAGATAGCAACAGACTGAGATAGATAGATAGATAGATAGATAGATAGATAGATAGATAGCAACAGACTAGATAGATAGATAGATAGATAGATAGATAGATAGATAGATAGATAGATAGCAACAGACTTAGATAGATAGATAGATAGATAGATAGATAGATAGATAGATAGATAGATAGATAGATCGTAATGGTAATTGTACTGTTTATCTTGCATTCATCGCTTTTGCTTCTTAACTATTTATTTCAAGTAGTGTAGAAAATCAACAAATTGATTATATCGTCATTTTCTCCTCGCGTTATATGTGCTATCCATTTAGCTTTGATGCTACTGAAAAGCCTCAAGTGATGTAGTTTCCTTTATTTGCTAGAGTTCTTTGGGATTCTGTAGCGCCAGCCCGCAAGGTTTGAAGAAGGATGCTCTATGCTATGTCTTACGGGTTTCATTTGCTCCAAGCTATTTTTTAATTATTGAGCTGAGAAGGCCGTTTTATACAACTGACAATTTAGGTATTTCTGAATGGGTTTGGCACCATGCACTGCATCGGTCAAAGTCTCGATCTAACGAGGCTATTTAAAGACATGCCTTTTAGGTCAATGATTTGCCCCACGTAGATATAAGCGTGCTACTAGATTGGCATGTAGAACCCACCGTTTTGTCGTTGAGATAGTTACATGTAACTAACACTTCATTTCGAAGAGTTTCTTTTCTTGCGCTGTGGAACTTCTTTTTGTTTACTTGCTTCCCTGATGACTGCAATCTCCAAAAATTTAAATGCTACGTCAGTTGTCATTTATCTTCTTGAATCCCGTTCATCTTTTATACTTTCTTTAATACCCACTGTACCCAGTTTTTTTTCTTTGTACACTAGTGGCAGTCTTGCTTTTCTTGGGAAGTAATGTTAGATATAAAAAAATGAAAAAACTTGAGGTTTTGTGCGAAAATATAAGTATTTAGGTTTACATATTAGCCATATAATTAGATAAGGCAGTTCTATCGCCCGGTTCACACTCCACCCACGTCTATTGAACAGGTTAAGAGGCTCATCCCTTGTTCCCTGTTTAGGATGTGGTTTCCGGTTTTCTCTTTTCCAATCTTTTCACTATTACGTCGACCCCTGCACATCAGTGGCGTTACCGCCTTGCTCGGGGTGATACGATTAAAAATATATACATATATAATATATACTCTTTACCTTCTTCTTCTTCTTTATCTCATGTTTCTTCAGGACGTAGGCGAACATGGCCTTCTACATCTCTATCCTTAGTAGCTCTTTACACGCTTTCTCTTGTTACTTTCTTCTGAACCCCGCTCTGTCATTCACTTGCTTAAGCTCATCAAGTATGATATACTTTGCTTCTTCTGCCTTTCTTCCCCTTTATCTGAGATGTGAGTATCAGATTCTCTAAGCCCTTCTTCCTCATACATCTTTCAGGAAATTCAGCCATGTTTTCTGATGTTAAGTATTAGTTTTCTGTCCATTCCATCCACTCCCAAACCTTTTCGTTTCTCACATGTTTAGTCCATGGTATTCACAGCATTCTTCTGTAGAACCACATTTCAGTTATTTCAAGTGCAATATTGTGTAATTGAATGAAAAAATAGAAAATTCCTGTGTGACGAGGTTTTTATTCAAAAACACTTTTCCAGACTAAACAATGTTTTTACCTAATGAAATCTAAACATATTTCGAAATGGAACTTTGTCTCTGTGTGTGTGTGTGTGTGTGTGTGTGTGTGTGTGTGTGTGTGTGTCCGTTACCTATAGACTCCAAAACGGCTGAACCGATTTTATTGAAAATTTACATAGTTGTACTATAAGCATCTACGAGTGTTCTTAGCTAGGTTTTGTGTCGTGGTACCGCCGATAAATATCGAAAATCTATAATCGAAAAAATCGGGTTATAGAAGGAGTGGTCCGATTTTAATCAAATTTGATACACTCATAGACAAAGACATAAGAAACGATATTCAGAAGTTTCAAGGTTGCAGTTGTTACAACAGTGCAGAAAATCGATAATATATATATATATATATATATATATATATAAGGCAAGGTGTTTGTGTGTGTGTCTGTTTATCTGTCTGTATGTCCTTTATACAAATCCCAATTTTTATCCGATTCTCAGTAAACTTCACACAAATATTCTTTAGGCTGAGTCTGAGCTCCAGGACCATCGATTAGTTTTAAAGCTTTCATTACACCCGAGCAACGCCGGGTTATACTGCTAGTCCTATATATGTAGAGAGAGAGAACGGATATAACAAAACATTCGATTGGGAGTTTGTTCCACAAAGTAGTAATTTCAGAGAAGAGAATATAGAATTGGAACCTTCTTTTTACTAACGGAATATGAAGGGAATGATGATTCGACCTATGTACATGATGTAGTGGATCTTATCTGCAAAGGTCATGAACTAATGAATATCGCTTGTGATAAAATCAACTATGGAAACAGCGATAGTGTGTAGGCAGGTTGGCCTGTAAGAAAAAAAGGATGGAAAATAATTGATCACCTACAAAGCTGCGTATATACCTTTTATTGTAGGGTGTCTGGCACTCAGGCAGAACTCTCAATGATTGAATACCCCATGGCCTGAAATGGTCTGTTTAAGTAAATAATATTAGCATTCGAGGCGTAATATTCGAGTGTCATTCGAGTAATATTCAAACTGATTACTTCAGCGACTATTCCGATCTAAACCCCTCCTCTCTGTGTTGTAAGTTTTGTCTTCTTTTGTCATTGTAACTATTGTACTGTCCTGTGGATATCCGTTTAGCATTAGATATTAGGTTGAATAGTATAGCAGTACGCCTTCTCTCTATAGTATTCACCCCGGCGATACAGCACCTTTGAACTTTAAACTGAATATACAGGAACGCTTAACTTTAAATCTATTTTTTTTTTTACGTCCGATGTGTCTAGACGCACAAATTAGCCGATGTAAGTTTGTTAACCAAAATTTTTGGTCTAATTTTTATTTTTGTTATTCATAAAACAAAATTAGAATTATTTTAAATGCCTTTCAAGGTTGATAAGGGTCGTAAGAACCTGTTTATAGTAAGTAACATCGAAACTCTCCCAAGAGAACTAATTTATCTTCCAGAATTTACTATCAGTGGGTAAAATCTTAATGACATATACGTAAATTGCAATTAAATTTTATTTTAAATATAAGCGTATTGTATGTGGCACCATGTCTTAAACGATTTTACATAGCACTATCGTACCGGAACAGAATATGTCTAATGTTTTATACGCATTATCATTTTATATTAATGATGTTTTCATTGTATTTGCTTCTCCGTTCGTAAGTAGGCACGTGCATTAAGTCCTGCCATTATCTCGGATAAATAATTAACCTTTTTCTTCCTTTTTGACAGTGGCGAAGGCAGAAGTAAAATATATCTTAGACGCTCTTTAGTTTTATTGATGAAAAGAAAGCATATATAGCTAGAAATAACATTTAAAGACAGAAAACTTACGCCAAAGCAATACGGACATCAACTGAATGATTAGCAAGAGATCATGATTAAATTCAGAAAGAATGACTGAAATGAGCTTGAAAGATCACAAGATTGAAAATTCGAAAAAATGAACTCGATCCCTCTCAAAATTAAAAGCATCCTTAAAATCAAACAAGGGAAGTAATTCAGTATTTGGCATTTTGAAAAGCAAAATTTTTATTTAAAAAAACAAAAACAAAAACAAAAAACGGAAAAATAACCCAGAATGTTTATCCCGAAACGGATCGAACCCCAAATCCAATCATTTTGTGCCTGTCGGGAGGACAATCATTCCTGATAATTTCATAAAAATCCGTTCAGCAGGTTTTGAGAAATCTTGACCACAGACAAACAGACAGACAGACAGACAGACAGACAGACAGACAGACAGACGTGACCGAAAACAATACCCCCGATTTAAAGCGTAAATAATAATTAAAAAAAAAGAAAGAAAGCAAAAAAGGTAAGACAGAGGAGGCGATAACACTCTCGTGCTTTTAGCGTCTGTTCGAGTGAAATTGGAAACGATATGAATTTTTAAAGATTTGTACTTTAAATATTATGTCTTAGATTCATATCACGTTGAAACACAGATTCTCCTCCGGTCACGAAGTTAAGCAACGTCGAGTCTGGTCAGGACCTGGGATGAATGATCGCCTTGAAATATCATGTTCTGTAATTTTGGATCTACGACTGATGTTAAAGGTAATAGCTCGAAATGAGAATTCAGAGAACCGAGAAATAATTTTAGCCGAGTTTGTTACATGCAATTACGCGCAAATGCCGTTTGGAATGATATGAATCCAGCAAATCTTTCCCCAGCGATCGGTTAAATAGCATAGATAGATATGATTACACTAACATAGATAGATATGATTACACTAACATAGATAGATAGATATGAACAGACTGAAATAGATAGATAGATAGATAGATAGATAGATAGATAGATAGATATGAAATGACTAAGATAGATAGATAGATAGATAGATAGATAGATAGATAGATAGATAGATAGATAGATAGATAGAAAGACTGAAATAGATAGATAGATAGATAGATAGATATGAACAGACTGAAATAGATAGATAGATAGATAGATAGATAGATATGAACAGACTAGAAATAGATAGATAGATAGATAGATAGATAGATAGATAGATAGATAGATGAACAGACTGAAATAGATAGATAGATAGATAGATAGATAGATAGATAGATAGATGAACAGACTGAAATAGATAGATAGATAGATAGATAGATAGATAGATAGATAGATAGATAGATGATAGATAGATAGATATGAACAGACTGAAATAGATAGATAGATAGATAGATAGATAGATAGATATGATATGAACAGACGAAATAGATAGATAGATAGATAGATAGATAGATATGAACAGACTGAGATAGATAGATAGATAGATAGATAGATAGATAGATAGATAGAATAGATATGAATAGATGAAATAGATAGATAGATAGATAGATAGATAGATAGATAGATAGATAGATATGAACAGACTGAAATAGATAGATAGATAGATAGATAGATAGATAGATAGATATGAACAGACTGAAATAGATAGATAGATAGATAGATAGATAGATAGATGATAGATAGATAGATATGAACAGAAACAGATAGATAGATAGATAGATAGATAGATAGATAGATGAACGAGATAGATAGATAGATAGATAGATAGATAGATAGATAGATAGATAGATATGAACAGACTGAGATAGATAGATAGATAGATAGATAGATAGATAGATAGATAAAGATAGATAGATAGAGAGAGAGAGATAGATAGATAGATCTGAAAAGACTGAGATAGATAGATTTGAACAAACTGAAATAGACAAATAGATAGGAACAGGCTGACATAGATTATTCTATTTCTTCATGTGCCGTGTCTTTTCAGACGTAAGCGATCATGGTCTTCCACTTGGCTCTGTCTTTTATCCCTTTCAAAATTCTTCCTCTTTGTATCTCTCCCAAACCCGCAGTGCTATCCATTTGCTCAAGCCTATGAAGTAGGTCTCGCGCTGTTTTCCTTCCCTCTCTCCGTCCTGTGAATATGAAATTCTCTCGGCGCTCTTTCCTCATTACATTCCCAGAAACCTCATCTGTCTCTTCCTTATGTTAAGCATGAGTTTTCTCCTCGTTTCCATCCTCTGCAACACCTCATCGTTATTCACGTGCTCAATCCACGGTATCGTCAGCACCCTTCTGTAATCCCACATTTCTGTTGCTTCAAACCTCTCCTTCATCCTTGAGGAGATCGTCCAACACTCACTGGCATACAGAATAACAGATATCACACAGCAATCCAGCACTCTCTTCTTTGATTCCAATGAAATTTTCTTGTCTCTCAGTACTCTGGTTAGCTTTTGAAATGCGTCTTTGGCCATGTCAATGCATCTTTGGATCTCAGGGCTGCTCTTTCCATTCTTTGTCAGCACGCTTCGCAGAAATTTAAATTGCTTTACTTGTTTTTAGATAGATATACTAAAAAAAGATAGCTAGCTAGCTAGCTAGATAGATATAAAAACACTGAGATAGATGGATAGATAAATATGAATAGACTAAGATAGATAGATATTTAAATAGATAGATTCAGAAATAAACTGAAAAAAGATAGATAGATAGATAGATAGATAAATAGATAGATAGATAGACAGACAGACAGACAGACAGACAGATAGACAGATAGATAGATAGATAGATAGATAGATAGATAGATAGATAGATAGATATAAAACACTAAGATAGATAGATATGTGTTGTAACAAAAAGAGAGATAGATAGATATTAAATGAAAAGACTTTGATGTAATAAATAGACAGAGAAAGAGGGAGACTGATATTAAAAGACTGTAAGATAGATAGATAGATAGATAGATAGATAGATAGATAGATAGATAGATAGAAATAAAGAAATAAAGAAATATAGAACTAATCTTACTATGTTAATAAATTTGGATAGAGATCAGTTTATTGACAGAATGATTAGCAAATTTATATAAATCGATTGGTGTTAGGAAACAAACGATTGAACGGTTCGTTAGAGAACAGGAACATTCGTATTTTTGCAAATGTCCACAATTTTGCAATGGAAGCCTAGAAAGCATTTCCTTTCAGTTGAACTTTGCCCGTCTAAATTAAATCATCTACAATTCTCCATTCACAAACCGTCCGTATGTGGCCGGGCCACTTCCAGATGAACGAATGAAGAGACACATGGAAGTGTATAACGTTGAGAAACCAATGAAAGGTTTTAATCATGAAAGCAGGAGAAGCAGAAGACAATAATGCGCAAAGGTAAAAAACGTTTTCAACGCGGAAATATTGAAGTAGGGAGCTGGGTTCAAGCGTTATTGGATCTGTTTGTTTTCACTCCCCACTAATGTTGGTAGGAAAGGCCTAACTCAAGTTCTATATGCGCTCTCCTCTTTAACTACCTTCCAGCCGCTCCAACGTAGCTTCCCTATGAGTTTTCTATAAATACACTACCGGCTATAATTATTACGCAGCCCCAGTTTTTAAAAAGAAATGATGTATTTCATACTATTTTTAGTATTTATTACCAAGTGGATAATTCTAAATGAAAATAGAATTGTTCTTTTATTATTATTACTTCGCAAGATTTTACAAGGCAAAGAGCGACAATTTACCCATCGCACCCTGTAGATTTTATATATATATGAATATATACACATACACTCCTGGCCATAATTATTAGGCCACCACAGTTTTTTAAAAGAAATGATGTATTTCATACTATTTTTAGTATTTATTGCCAAGTGGATAATTCTAAATGTAAATAGAACGGTTCTTTTGTTATTATTCAGTCAGTTAAGGACCATATATGATACACGCTTGGGCGATCATGTCTCGAAAGTGACATGACTGATTGGGCAGAAGATTATCCCGCAGTAGGTTGCCTTTGCTTTCTGCGGTAGACTGGTTGCCGACCAAGGCTATGGAACCCAATCTGTCCTGTTATTTAACCCATAACTGGAAGGAATAGGCGGATTAATACCTTTCCCAAGTAAGTGAATGCAATGAATTCAGCTTGCGCGTAAGTGAATGCAATGAATTCAGCTGGAATTCGAATTCGGCTCCCCGATTTCTCGTTCCGAGCCGATATCCAATACACCACAACGCACACCCGTTATTATTGTTATTATTAGTTTTCAAAATGTTACAAGGCAAGGAAGCAAAGATGAATACGTCTGAATCACCCTAAATTTTCTTCATTCTTTCATTGATGAAACTGCAATATAGGTAATTATTAAATATTTATAAATTCATTTGATGCACATGTTATTGTGAAATATTAACAAAAGAACCATTCTATTTTCATTTACAATTATTCACTTAGCAATAAATACAAAAAATAATATGAAACGCATTATTTTTTAAAACACATTTCGGTCGTTTAATAATTATAGCCGGTAGTATACTTTAATGGCAAATTTTTCTTATGAGCTTTCCTCTTTGAATTATTGGCATTTTGATACCAGTTAGGCACCAGGGTATTGGGAACTCTGTGTTGAACATAAACAACTCCTCCCCAAACAAGGCAGTTTAGATTTGTTTTATTCTTAGTTTCTTACATCAAGTGGCCTTATCTAAGGGTAAAATGCTCATTAGCCTCTTTTATTTCTGTCACCACTTTCTTTAGTTTAATTTTCCTACCCTCTCCCGTTATGTAACAGAGATGTCAATTCTCTGGTAGATGCAGACCGCTTTTCGCTTTTTGAGTGTGTATTTTTTATTTAGTTTTGTGTCTGAATGAGTGTTTGGTCGAATGATTGTTGTTAATTACATAGTTTCGCATTAATTTAATCCAGTTAACTGATTTTTCTGACACAATTAATTATTGTGGTGGGGTATTACTAACACTATTTTGTTTATTTTTTGTATATAAATTGTATTTATTGTAAATATTCATTGAGGTTTCATTTTTAAATCTTGTTATTTTTATTCCCAGCCACTGGAAATTGTACATATGAAGACTAGTTAGGTACTACATAGATAGATGGAGATATTATGGTGTCTGTAGTAAGAACAGTAAGTAATAATGATTTGGTGTAAGGAATACTGTGGTATGTTTCGGTCAGTAATCATGACTAAACAGCCTTCCTCTATTCGTACTTTTGGCCTTATGCCAAACTTTTGTATTTTTCAAAATAAATATTACTTTTTCTTTGGTTTCTAGACTTTAACTCAACTGTTTATTTTTTTACCTTTTCTGTATCTAGGTATTGGACTCAAGGGCATATGGCCTAGAGCAGTTCTATCTGATGTGGCGGACCGGTAGTTCTTTTGCAATGTGCCAGGGACCAGCAAGCAAAGCAAGCCAATCCAACTGAGTAAGAGGGAGGGGGAAATGTGAACCCCGGAATTTTTTTTTTTTTTTTAGATATGTACTATTTCAGGGACATTTTGAGACTTCTTCTTCTATGTGCCCTGTCCCTTCAGGACGTAGGCGATCATGGCTCTCCACGTCTCCCTATCCCTTGTGGCTCTTAGTTTGTTTGCTCCTGTTGCTCCTGGCAACCCCCGTTCCGTCATCCACCTGATCAGACCCTGCAAATATGTTATCCGCTGCCTTCCTCTGTCTCTCCTTCCTTCTATCTGTCCAGTCAGTATCAGGTTCTCCAGTCTCTCCTTCCTCATTGCATGTCCCAGAAACTTCATTTGTCTCTTCCTGATGCTCAGCATCAATTTCCTTTTTGTTGCCATTCTTTCTAATACCTCGTTGCTTGTCCACGATATCCGTAGCATCCTTCTGTAGAACCACATTTCGGCCGCTTCCAGTTTTGTCCTCATTTTCGATGATATTGTCCAGCATTCACAGCCGCACTGTAATAAACATGAGGACATGATATCTTGTTCATTCTAAGGGCAGTTATCATTGACGTAACAAGTCTTCCCAGTGTGCCATTTACCGGCACCATATTTGTGCTATATTAGTTATGGCCACTGGTTTCGAGGGTATATATTTTTAAAAATCCAGAAAAATATTTAAAGTTCGTAAGCAATTTGAATTTAATAATGCCATAGAGTTTTACTATTGTTTCTTTCTTTTCTGGAAAATCTCCGCGTACCGGCAGACAATGAGTAGCACTGGCCTAGAGGATAAAAACATTGGTTGGATCCAGTGACTTGATCCAAAGAGTTTTGAGCTCAAAACCTCGCTACTACAGATGTAAGCAAAAACAGAGTTGAGTCAAAGAGAGAAAATTGATACTGTAACATGTGGAAGAGGCATGACTCATGGAACTAGAATAATCTACCCCTGAAAACGAAATAAAGGATTTAGTTCGAAATTCCAATCACCGGAAGATGACCGAGGCGTACAACGATCGAAACGCCGTGAATATATCAACAAAGATGAGAACAACAGTCCCAATAAAGTAAATAGTTTATTTTTAAAAAAATAATTTTACCCCAAGCAGGGCATTTTACTGCCACCATTGCGCAGGGGATTACAGAGGGGAAAGTGATGAGAAAGAGGGGTTAGTTATAAGAAATGTCAGGAGGAGGGTAATAGACGGATGAGAATACCAGTGTAATGGGGTTGGAGGGGATGGAGAAAGGAGCTTGAGAGAATGGATGCGAGTTAGTGAGATAGGTACAATATCTCATATTGATATCGACAAATATTCTTTCATTTTTTAAAAGAAATCTTCCTGTTTCTCAATTCTTTACTTCGGATTTCAGTGTTGTATTTTCTGTCCTCTGTTGAAACACTTTCTAGATGTTTAAATTGTTGTACTTGTTTGATTCTGGTTTCTCCATTTTTTAATTTACATTTTGGGCTCTCCCTTGTACTAACAACCATACATTCTATTTTCTTGAAACTGAAGTGTAGTCCTTTATTCTTACTTTCTATCACTACCATCTGAAGGATTTCTTGTACTTTCCTTCTTGTGTCTACTATCAACATTGTTTCATCTGCATATCTCATTCTTTCAACATTGTGGCAGCCAATAATGAATCCTGGTAGGACTTGTAATTGTTTCAGAATTGCCTCACTGATTAAATAAGTCAGGGTAGAAGACACATCCTTGTCTTACAGCTCTTTCCATGTTTGTATATTTACTGAATTAATTTTTTATCAATATGCAGGCGGTTTGCTGATATTACAGGTTCTAGATTATTCTAATATCTCTCCAAAATATGCCAAGGTTACCTAATATTAGCGCATCTATCTAAGCTGGGCAACAAACAGGGATCCGTTTTCCTATAAATAGTTCGTGAGGCAATTGCGCTAAATATTACTCCAGCAGAGACGACTATAAATATTTACAATTATTTGTAACTAGCAGTATAACCCGGCGTTGCTCGGGTGTAATGAAAGCTTTAAAACTAATCCATGATCCTTGAGCTCAGAATCTTTGATCATCGACACGAAAGATTAAAAAGCAATACTTGTTTCCAGTTAAAGCGAAACAGTAGACTGAAAGAAAAGTGAATGGATGTAAGTCAAATTATGATTTCCTGGTATCAATATCAAATTTTCTGTTGTAAAAACTGCAACCTTGAAAATTCTGAATATCGTTTCTTATGTCTTTGTCTATGAGTGTATCAAATTTGATTAAAATCGGACCACTCCTTCTATAACCCGATTTTTTCGATTACCGATTTTCGATATTTATCGGGGGTATCTCGACACAAAACCTACTTAAGAACACTCGCAGACGCTTATAGTATAACTGTGCAAATTTTCAAGAAAATTGGTTCAGCCGTTTCGGAGTCTATAGGTAACGGATACACACACACATAGACACACACCACACACACAGACAAAGTTTCATTTATAAATAAGTTTAGATTTAGATTATTTACAATGCAGTAATTGTGAGGTAATTAGCGAAGATCGAACCATTACTACGAGAGTACGAAACAAATTATCTGCACTTTCGACGTAACAAATTTAGGCTTGTTCCACTGCCTTCTGCTCACGCGTGCTTATAGTTAGAACTATTATCGAACTTTGAGCGTGTTTACGCCAGTTTTCTTACTGCTCTTACGGTGTAAACGTGACCGCTTCGCTAGATCTTTGAGTTGTTATCTGGTTGTCACTGAAACCAAACAAAGTCTTTATATTCACTGGGATATGTGTCTTCAAGGACATATGGTCTCGTGGAATTGACTAACGTTGGTTAGTTTTAGTGACTTGATCCAAAGAGTTATGAGTCTAATAACAGGCTACAACAGTGGTGAACAAATAAGTTAGAGAGTTATGTTACAGGGAGACAACTACATGGCTACGAGAAGTGGTATCGCACATGGAATGCGAATGATATACCCCAGTGATCGTAATAAAGGGTTCGGTTGGGAATTTCTAGCATTCTAATTCTTTCCCTGTATAAGGCCGAAGCGTACCAATACCAGGTTACAGCAGTGATGAACAAATAACATAGAGAGTTAAGAAAGGGAGATAACTACATGGCTACCAGAAGTAGCATCGCACATGGAATGAGAATGATATACCCCAGTGATCGTAAGAAAAAGTTCGTTTCGAAATTTTTATCACCTGAAGAAGGTCCGAGCGTACAATGGTCAGAACATCGTAAGCATGCAATAGTCCGAACAGGTTATACACACACACACACACACACACACACACACACACACACACACACACACACACACACACACACATATACATATATATATATATAATATAATTATATAGTTATGTATCAATTTTACATTGTGACATGGAAATTTCTATGTTTCGAGATAAGTTCTCATCATCAGGCAATGTTGATGTGGCTGTGCAGATGATTTACATTTAAATGACAAAATCTTTTGGTTTGCTGTGAATTTATGTGGGTGTTTTGGCTTATTATTATATATTATTATAGAGTTTATATTAAGCCCTATAATACTCATTATATTGAGCACTGTTTATAATAAAATAAATGCCAGAGTACTCAAAATAAAAAAAAACCTTGAGTCCTCTTCACTTGGATATATATATATATATATATATATATATATATATATATATATATATATTAATCGACCGCTTCTTTTTCCTCAGGCCTTTTACTTCTCTGAGATCAGAAATCACAACGTGGCAGAGAAAGTGAAAGATTTTTAATTGATCATTGATATCTTCGATCACCTGGGCCGGAACGGAAGCGAACAGCTGCAGGCTCAGGTGCGACTAACTTACGGTCAGTTAGTTCAGGCAAAATAATTTTGAGACCAGGAGAAGTTTGGTATCATACTTGTACAACTGCATCAAATAAGGGAAGAAAAATGTAACCGTTTGGCAGTTGTTGTATAAGAAAAATTAATGTGCCAATTTTCGTATTTCTTATTCTACGGGAATGGGTCATCATAAATCTTTAATGAATCGTGCACGACTGATTTTTCGTAATAAAACGATAAAAAATTGTACATTTTATGGATGACAACGAATAAACCTGAATAGAAAAGAATTTGTCATTATGGGGTTATTTACTGTAAAAGAAATTTACGTGGCATGATTTATTCATATTAAAAGATTTAATTTGATTTTTTAAAGGACTTAGGTGTATGCTTAAAATAATAGTTATATTTATATTCTGATGGAAAACCAGTTTTCTGCTTAGAAAAAAAAACCCGAAATTTGAGACAGTTGAAAACATAAATCCGGAATTAGACAAGCAAAGTTGGCTGTGATTTCCGCCATAAATATCTTAATCCCCGACTATACCTCATTGGAATAGAAAAAAAAAGATAAATTACTTTTTGTGAAGTGATGTTTTTCGTCAGGTCTAAGTAATGACAAGTCAACACTCTGGGCGCCAGAAAAAGTGTTTGCTCAGCTAAATGATGGCCGAATCTTTTCAAAAATTAATTTATCAGATGCATACGCCGAAATAGAAATTGAAGAAAATTGAAAATAGTTTTGACAATAAACACAAACCGGGGAACGTGTGAGTTTAACAGATGTTCATTTGGTGTTAAATGCACGAAATTTTTCAACATGCCGTGCAAAGTACGCGAGCAGTTTATGTGCCTTCTTCTGTATAGATTTTCAACTAAAGTCCACCCATAAAAATGGCAAACTGGGAGTTAACGGTATCATTTTAGTAGTCTATAGAGCAATTTCACTTCAGAACGGTTGTTACAAGAGTATTTGAATTTCTTCAGTAATTGGAGTAGATAGACTAAACTATCGCCCGGTTCACACTCCACCCACGTCTATTCAACAGGTGAAGAGGCTCATTCCTTGTTTCCTGTTTAGGATGCGGTTTCCGGTTTTCTCTTTTCCAATCTTCTCACTTTTTTTTTCAATTGGAGTAGATAGACTAAACTATCGCCCGGTTCACACTCCACTCACGTCTATTGAACAGGTGAAGAGGCTCATTCCTTGTTTCCTGTTTAGGATGCGGTTTCCGGCTTTCTCTTTTCCAATCTTTTCACTCCTATGTAGCCCGCTGCACATCAGTGGCTTAACCGCCTTGCTTGGGGTGATATGATTAAAAAAAAAAATCTACGCCATATTAAAATACATAAAAAAATAGAAAAACAAATCTGAAAGTAGTAAAAAACAAGATCAAGTGATATAAGTTAGGGTCCCTTTTTTAATATTAATAAAATAAAATAAAATATTAATATGAATTAATTAATATAAAATATAAAAATATTAATAATCAAATTAATTTAATAAATAAATTATATAAAGATTATTTATTAAAAAAAGGTTTACCAGTATTAACCTCTTTAGCAGCAGGGGTTACTTCCGGTAATATTAATAATAAAATTAAGTTAATATATAAATTATATAAAGATCATATATATAAAGAAAGGATTAGCAGTATTAACCTCTTCAGCAGCAAGTGTAATTTTCGGTAAGACCATCCACTCTGAGAACGAATATATGAATCCATTTATCAAGCAATTCACTTCAATTTTGTCCAAAACGTCGTCGTGACAGGGTAAAAAATAACAAATGTGCTAGTTTCGAAAGACTGACCTTATTTTTGCTGCGATTCCGATATTCATTATTAAGATTTTTTTCCAATTTGAAACATAATGACAAAAGTGTAAGAGATTAATTCTTTTTCTTAATACAAACTTGAAAATTAAGCGTGTAATTTTTTTTTTTTTTTTCATTTGATGAATTCAATCTTTGAGGATAATAGAAGTTAAAATGGCAATAATAATAATAATAATAATAATAATAATAATAATAATAATAATAATTATCATTATCATTATTATTGTTAAAAACCAGAAGAGTTGTGCCAGTGATAGTAGGTGCACTTGGAATGATAAAAAATGGAATAAAACAACACATTGAAAGAATCCCTGGAAACCCCAGCTTAAGAGATATACAAAAAATTGTCTTATTAAGTACAGTCCACACACAAAGGAGAACTTTGTCTATGTAACACTAGGGATGATGGGGAAGATAGAAAAAACATGAAACGGAGCCATAGCAACACGCCACGACCTGCCTTAGGTCTTTCCGTAGACTTGGTTGGTAGTGCGACCATAGCAGAAATCGAAATATGATGAAAACTGACATAATAACAAAAAGAATCCCTGGAAACCCCAGCTTAAGAGACATACAAAAAATTGTCTTATTAAGTACAGCTTAATAAGTTCTTATTAAGTTCACTAAGGAGAACTTTCTCTATGTAACTCTAGGGACGTTAGGGAGATATGAAAAAAAACAAACAAAAAAAAAACGTGAAGTGGAGCCATAACAACACACCACTACTTGCCTTAGATCTTTCTGCAGACTTGGTACGCAGTGCAACCATAGCAGAAATAAATTTATAATGAAAAATGAAATAATAATAATAATAATAATAAGAAGAAGAATAAGAATAATAATAAGAAGAAGACAATAAAGTAAATAAGAATAATGAATGCAAAATATTTTATAAGGGTGGGAACACATTACTTACATATGTCAAAACGTTTTAATTTGATTTATTTTATGAGTGTACATTGTGGTACAGTGGATATCGGCTCGGAACGAGAAACCGGCGAGCCGAGTTCGACTTCCAGCTGAATCCATTGCATTCACTTACGCGCAAATACCCTTGGGAAAGGTCTTTATCCGTCTCTCTCTTCCAGTTATGGGCTAAATAGCAGGACAGATTGGGTCTATAGCCTTGATCGGCAACCAGTCTACCGCAGGAAGCAATGGCAACCTACTGCGGGATAATCTTCTGCCCAGTCAGTCACGTCTCTTTCGAGACATGATCGTCCAAGCGTGTATCACGTAGGCACTTAACTGACTGACATTAATGTTCCTTCGAATTTAATTGTTAAGTTCATATTTACTTTCATTAAATTAGTTTTACTTCAAAATAAATCATATGCATTTACTATTTCTATAATACAATTCGTATACTTCTTTATTAGTTAAAATTAAAATACATTTTTTTCATCGAATGTTTATGGGGGTAGAAAATGGTAATAGGTAAAAAAGAAAATGATGAGAACCACGTTGTTTACGCGATACTATGATCGTGAGGAGACCTGCTTATTTTAGTGATCAAATGATATGCAATGCTTTAGATAAGATTAAATAGTGAATATATGCGGTAATTTGCGTGCCTTTTTTTATTTTATTTATATTGAAAACTTGTTACAGAAACCTGCTTTTCACACTCCACCCACGTCTATTGAACAGGTGAAGAGGCTCATCCCTTGTTTCCTGTTTAGGATGTGGTTTCCGGTTTTCTCTTTTCCAATCTTTTACTCTTTTCCAACCTTTTACTCTTTTTTTTTTTTTTCAATTGAAGTAGATAGACTAAACTATCGCCCGGTTCACACTCCACCCACGTCTATTGAACGGGTGAAGAGGCTCATCCCTTGTTTCCTGTTTAGGATGTGGTTTCCGGTTTTCTCTTTTCCAATCTTTTACTCTTTTCCAACCTTTTACTCTTTTTTTTTTTTCAATTGGAGTAGATAGACTAAACTATCGCCCGGTTCACACTCCACCCACGTCTATTGAACGGGTGAAGAGGCTCATCCCTTGTTTCCTGTTTAGAATGTGGTTTCCGGCTTTCTCTTTTCAAATCTTTTACTCTTTTCCAACCTTTTACTCTTTTTTTTTTTTTCAATTGAAGTAGATAGACTAAACTATCGCCCGGTTCACACTCCACCCACGTCTATTGAACGGGTGAAGAGGCTCATCCCTTGTTTCCTGTTTAGGATGTGGTTTCCGGCTTTCTCTTTTCAAATCTTTTACTCTTTTCCAACCTTTTACTCTTTTTTTTTTTTTTCAATTGAAGTAGATAGACTAAACTATCGCCCGGTTCACACTCCACCCACGTCTATTGAACGGGTGAAGAGGCTCATCCCTTGTTTCCTGTTTAGAATGTGGTTTCCGGCTTTCTCTTTTCAAATCTTTTACTCTTTTCCAACCTTTTACTCTTTTTTTTTTTTTTCAATTGAAGTAGATAGACTAAACTATCGCCCGGTTCACACTCCACCCACGTCTATTGAACGGGTGAAGAGGCTCATCCCTTGTTTCCTGTTTAGAATGTGGTTTCCGGCTTTCTCTTTTCCAATCTTTTCACTCTACGTAGCCCCTGTTCATCAGTGGCGTTCCCGCCTTGCTTGGGGTGATATGATTAAAAAAAAAAAATTGTGTTTCTTTAACCCCGACAGATCCAACTATGCCTAGCTACAATTTCCAGAAAAAAACAGGCAACATGCTGTGATTAGTACTTGAACAAGACCAATTCGCTCAAAGCCTCGGTCACGATGGCTTGTGACATCGTGCTAGCACAATCATCGACAATTTTAGGACAGTTCTGTCTCTGCAATTTCATTTATAAGGCGTGGATCAGACCAGAGAGTTGTTTTCAGCTATTTCCCAACGGCGACGCTCGATAGAATCTCCGATATTATCACAAAATCCCTAGCCTGACAAATCGTCCTGAAAATGATCGTAAAGGCAAAAAATAAAAAAAAAATAATAAAGACAAATATTGTGAATCTCTTAATATATGTATTTTCTTGTGTTTGTTTTATATACTTTTTTATGAATCTTTAATTGTTATTTTACACATCTTAAATGTTTTTGTGATTATTATTTCTGGGAAGTCTTCTAACAGAAAACGGAAAGTGTGACACAGAGAGCCGAAGGCGAATTGGAATGGTGAGGTTCGCATTCCTGATCTTGAGTAGAGTATTCAGTAGAGTATTTCACTCGAAACAAAGAAGAGAGTACTGGATTGTTATGTAATCTCTGTCTTTCAATACAGCAGCGAATGTTAGACAATCTCTTCAAAGATGAAAGAGACACTTGAAGCAAACGAAATGTTGTTCTACAAAAGAATGCTGCGGATATCATGCATCGAGCATGTGAGCAATGATGAGGTTTTGGAAAGGATGGAAACAAAAAGGAAATTAATACTGAACATCAGAAAAAGACAACTAAAGTTATTGGGACACGTAATGAGGAAGGAAGTCTTAGAGAATCTGATACTCACAGGCAATATAGAGGGAAAGAGAGACAGAGGAAAACAGCGTATAACATACTTGACGGACCTGAGCAAATGGATGACAGAGCGGGGGTTAGGTGGGTTATCAGGAGAAAGCATGCTGAAAGCCACCAGCGATAGAAAGACATGGAAGGTCATGATCGCCTACATCGTGAAAGAACAGAGCACATAGAAAAAATCTACCATCCGACCTTGTATTGAATACTGCTGCTACATCTGGTCGGGTGCCCCTGCTACTCTCCTCATGCTTCTTGACAAAATACAACGGAGAATCTGTAACGTGATCGATACTGACTTGGCAGACCGGCTACAACCACTCTCTCACCGGCGTGACGTGGCTTCCCTGTGCCTCTTCTATAAGTACTTTCACAGCTTCTGCTCCGATGAACTTAGATCATCGATGCCGCCTAGGTACGAATTTACACGAGATACTAGATAAGCAACTAGGTCCCATCCTTTTACAGTGAAACAGATAAGATGTAACCGTAATTTCTACTCCAACGGCTTCTTTTCTCGCACTTCCAGCCAGTGGAATTCCCTTCCACATGTCTGCTTTCACGACAGCTACAATCTACAGGAGTTTAAATGTAAGGTCAATAGACACCTCCTGTCATACTAACTTGCATCTATCCTCCCAGCACTCTCACCATCTACCCAACCTTCATTCTCGATATCCTTACCCGTCTATCAACCTCATTCTGACATTTCCTATATCTAACCATCCTTTCTCACCATTTTCCCCCCTATGTAACCCCCTGCGCAATAGTGGCAGTGGAATGCCTTGCTCGGGGTGAAACGATTATAAAAAAAAGAAGAAGAAGAAGAATTTGTGACTGTAAGTATCTAAACTTATTTATAAATGAAACTTTGTCTGTGTGTATGTGTGTGTGTGTCCATTACCTATAGACTCCGAAACGGCAGAAACGATTTTCTTAAAAATTTCCACAGTTGTACTGTAAGCATCTACGAGTGTTCTTAGCTAGGTTTTGTGTCGAGGTACCCCGATAAATATCGAAAATCTATAATCGAAAAAATCGGGTTATAGAAGGAGTGGTCCGATTTTAATCAAATTTGATACACTCATAGACAAAGACATAAGAAACGATATTCAGAATTGTCAAGGTTGCAGTTCATTCAATATTGCAGAAAATCGATAATATATATATATAAAAGGCAAGATATATGTGTGTGCCTGTCTGTATGTCTGTATTTTTTTCAGCCCTTTTATTTTAATTTTTGCTTCGGGTTTGGCTCTAAGTAGGTATAATTATAGTTCTTAGTCTCAGCCATAATACCATTTACTCAGAGGAATTATTTATCCTTCAAAATTCAGTTTAAGACAAAAAACTTATTTGATATCGATACCAGGAAATCAAAATTTGACTTAAATCCATTCATTTTTCTTTCAGTCTACGGTTTCGCTTTAACTGGAAACAACAATTGCTTTTTAGTCGTTCGTGCCAGCGTCCAAAGAGTCTGAGCTCCAGGACCATGGATTAGTTTTAAAGCTTTCAGTACACCCGGGCAACGCCGGCTATACTGCTAGTATTATACAGAGGCTTTTTAAAAATTTATTTTTACAATTTTTATTTGTATCTTTTCTTTCGTTTGTTTGTTTTTATTTTTATTTTTTTTTATTGTGTGTATATATTCCCTCTTATAATTATATATTTTTATGTTTTTATTTTGTGTATGATTATATATATTCTTCTGTTTTGTGTTTGTTACGTCTCGATCAAAAATCTGCCGAGGCTGACAAAGCAAACCTTGCTGTCGAGCTTGAAAAGGACCTCCAATCCTTGGTGGACTGGGGTAAGAAATGACTCGTAAATGTTAATGCTTCCAAAACGAATCTGCTATCTATTAACCATTACAGACAATCGTTCTTCCCACCCATTAACATGGATCAGGTTTCTCTCCCTGAAAGTAAACCACTACGCCTCCTCAGATTAACTCTCACATCAGAACTCAAGTAGAATAAATATATAGAATCCATAGCTAAATCCGCTCCTAAGAAAGTCGGTTCTCTGTGTAGGGCCAGGAAGTTTTTCCCATCCGAAACAATGCTGCACATATACAAATCTACCATCCGCCCGTGCATTGAATATTGCGGCCATATCTGGTCGGGTGCTCCTGCTCTCCACCTAGGTGTCCTCGACCGAATCTAAAGGAGAATCTGTTATGTGATTGATCCCGACTTGGCAGCTAGGATACAATCGCTTTCTCACCGACGCTGTGTGGCTTCCCTGTGTCTCTTCTACGAATATTTTCACGGCTTCTACTCCGAGGAATTTTGCTCACTCGTACCTCCATATATGAATTTCCTCAAGCCACAAGATTAGCAACTAGATCCAACCCTTTTACTGTGAAACCGATAAATTGTAAACGCACATTCTACTCCCTCAGCTTCTTTTCTCGCACTTCCTGCCTGTGGAATTCAGCTACAATCTTCAAGAATTCAAATGTAAAGTCAATTGTCATCTCCTGTCTTACTAACTTACATCCTCTCTCTCATGCTTTTTTCTCCGTCCACCCAACTCTCATCAGTACTCTCTTCCTTCTCATACTCTCTTTCAGACACTCTCTATAACCTGTCACTCTTTTACATAATATTCCTCCTATGTAACCTCCTGCACAACAGTGACAGTAAAATGCCTTGCTTGGGGCCACACGATTATAAATATATATATATGTCTTCTCTTTTTAAAATTTTTTGTGCGTGTGTCATTTGGTGTATTTGTTATTTATTTTTGAGACACTTCCTGCATATGTTGTTACAATGTTTTGTGGTGAACATGAAATTAAAAGCAACTCTCATCACGTCTTTTACAAAAATTCACAATGACATGTGAAATCCTGATTTGACAAATAGAAAAAAGATTGACCCTGTACTGAAAGAAAAAGACGAAGTCGGATTTTGCGATCAGATATTAAATTAATTTTCTTATCAATGGAAGGAAGGGATTTGAAAAACTAGAGAAAAGTTAACAAGTCTAAGTTAAGAGATCTTTCGGTATGAAAAAGAAAGAAAATCGAATCAGTCAATGAGATGGATGCCGGGATACCATACACCAGCAACATATGACAAAGGAAACGTCAAATGCCGACCTGGACATAAAGGTCCCGTCAGACATTCATTCTCCTTCCTCATTCTTCTACTAATTTCCTTTACTTCTTCTCCATCCTCATCATTCCCGCAGTCAACAATGAAGAAGACGACAATTACAACAACAGGATACTTCAACTGACTCCTAAAAATTAAAGTCCGATAAGTACAATTTTCTTTATTGCTTCACCTTCCTTTTCACTTTCTACCCCGCCATAAAAAGGGAAGAAATACATACTCCACTACTATTCTCTTAATCTAAGCATACACACAATTTACAATTGCAGTTCATACAATAGTGCAGAAAATCCATAATATATATATATATATATATATATATATATAGAAAAGGCAAGATGTTTGTGTGTGTGTGTGTGTGTGTGTGTGTGTGTGTGTGTGTGTGTGTGTGTGTGTGTGTGTGTCTGTTTATCTACCTGTATGTCTGTATTTTTTTCAGCCCTTTTATTTTACTTTTTGCTTCGGGTTTGACTCTAAGTAGGTATAACTGTAGTTCTTAGTCTCAGCCATGATACCATTTACTCAGAGAACTTATTTAGCCTTCAAAATTCAGTTTACGACGAAAAAAACTTATTTGATATCGATAGCAGGAAATCAAAATTTGACTTACATCTATTCATTTTTTTTCAGTTTGTTTGTCTGTATGTCCTTTATACAAATCCACAATTTTTATCCGATTCTCACCAAACTTTACACAAATATTCGTTAGACTGAGTCTGAGCTCCAGGACCATGGATTAGTTTTAAAGCTTTCATTACACCCGAGCAACGCCGGGCTATACTGCTAGTCGGTATCTGAATTGAAAAGCCAATCTGATCCTGGTTCCAGAAATTCTCCATAAGAAAACCCCCAGTCTAAGAATTATAATTTATAATTATAGTTATAACTTTATATGTAATGTTCACTTTCCACATTCATAGACCACGATTGCGGGGAATGAAAAAGTTCAATATTTCAATGTAAGTACATAATATATGAAAAAGCAGCCGAATTTATGTGCATTGTTTACAGAAATTTTAGTCTGTTGATCATGAAGGATATTAATACCTTATCAGTCAGTTAAGTGCCATAATTTATGCAGTAGACTGGTTGCCAACCAAGGCTATGGAACATAATCTGTCTTGTATTTCTCTATCCTTCCGAGAAGCGGTAGTATTTACATTGTTTACAGTGTTCGGATTGTTGTCCTCATCTTTAACCCTCTAGGGCCATTCGTATCATATTTGATACAGTATGAAAACAAGCCTTGAAAGAAATATTTTCCTGAAAAATTTTTTAAGAGAAATATTTTATAAATTTCAAATGAAAGCAGTACTGACTGCTCAGTCAATGAATACCAAATGTTTCCTTATAGGGAAATACCAAATGTTTCCTTATAGGGAAATACTGTATCAAATATGATACGAATGGCCCTAGAGGGTTAATTCCATGTTTACGACGTTTCGGCCGATGTACGTTCCGGCCTTCTTCAGGTGCTAGAAATCTTGAACCGAGCACTTTATTTCAATCACTAGGATATATCATTCTCGTTCCGTATGCGAGGCCACTTCTGGTAGCCATTTAGTTATCTCAATTTAACTTAACTCTCTATATGATGTGAGTTCAAAACCGGGCTAAAGCAGTGGTATACAAATGCGCAGATACCCTATTGGTCAAATAACAGGACAAATAGGGTTCTATAGCCTTGGCTTGCAACCAGTCTACCGCAGAAAGTAATGACAACCTATTAGAGAATCACAGTAGACTTCAGCTGATGGCTTTAAACGGTAGAAAAAAGCTAAAAAAAAAAACACCGCGTCTAACTCAACGAGAAAATAATGGTATATTCACATTACTTCAAAGAAAACAGCTTATATGATAAAAGTAACCCCAAAGAACATACTTGTAAATTTTCTTTTTGATTGACCAACAAAATAATGTTGGTTTAGTATTTGTCTATACTTCTGAGATGAGGTAGTATTTAGTATTTTACATTGTTCGGACTGTTGTTCTTATTGACATGTTAACGATGTTACGGCCGTTGTACACTTCGGCCTTCTTGGGATGCTAGTAATTTCAAACTAAAAATTTTATTAAAATCACTGGGATTAATCATTCTCATTCCATGTGCGATGCCACTTCCGGAATCCATGTAATTCTTCTTCTTCTTCTATGTGCCCTGTCTCTTCAGGACGTAGGGAATCATGGTTCTCCACGTCTCCCTATTACTTGTGGCTCTTAGTATGTTTGCTCCTATTACTCCTGGCAACCCCCGTTCCGTCATCCACCTGATCAGGCCCTGCAAATATGTTATCCGCTGCCTTCCTCTGTCTCTCTTTCCTTCTATCTGGCCAGTCAGTATCAGGTTCTCCAGGTTCTCCTTCCTCATTACGTGTCCCAGGAACTTCAGTTGTCTCTTCCTGATGCTCAGTATTAATTTCCTTTTTGTTGCCATTCTTTCCAACACCTCATCGTTGCTTGCATGCTCAGTCCACGATATCCGCAGTATCCTTCTGTAGAACCACATTTCCGCCGCTTCCAGTTGTGTCCTCATTTTCGATGATATTGTCCAGCATTCACTGCCGTATTGAAGAACTGACATCACATAGCAATCCAGCACTCTTTTCTTTGTTTCTAGTGAAATTTTAATTCAACTCTCTAAATTATTTGTTCACCACTGCTGTAGCCAGATATTGAACTTACAACTCTTTAGGTCAATTCACTGGAACTAACCAACGCTTATATCCACTAGACCATGTGTCTTCAAGGACACATGGCCCAGTTATCGAAATAAGAATTTCGGTTCGAAACTTCTAACAGCTGGAGAATGCCAGAGCGTACAGCAGCCGAAACTTCTTAAACATGTCAATAAATATGTGGACAACAGTTCGAACAATGTAAACAATGTTAGTTTGGTTAATAATTCAACATTTATTCTAAAGATCTTTTCAGGCGTTATTTCTGAAATTATTGAAATATTCGCAAAAACAGCCTTACTTTCCCGACACTGATGAAATATAAAAGTAATTCCAAAAAATATCACTGCTCCTTATCATCACTGAACAGTTATGTTTTGAAAAATTTATTATTTTTTATATTTTGAATTGTATTGGAAACATGGATATTTATCTATATTTTCGCAACATGACACACAGGAAAATAGTTTTTAAGAAAGGATATGTGGCTTCTTAATTAAAATAAAATAGACGCAGACGAGTCTGCTGTGAGGTCAACCAGACATTCCTAATGTTGAAACATCGGTTTTTCAGCTGTACGCCTATTGAATATAAAGTCAGTTCGCTTGATTGTGCTGTCGTTAAGTTACACTTACTTCGTTAGAGGTAAACATTATTCAGGTGAAATTCTCGGCACACCGGAGAAGGACAAGGCAATTTTGCTTGCAAGTTCGCGATGTGTATTAATGACGATTGTCGTGCAGAAGCTATATTAATTTTTCTTCGAAACAGAATAATAATAAAAAAAATAGTAGAAACCTATGTGTCGGTTTTTCACTGGCTACAAAAGCAATCGACTTCGCACAGCTGAGCCTCGAATAAATAAGTAGTAATGGTTTATGTAGGCGTTACGCTTATCCATAATTACATACATACATACATACATACATACATACATACATACATATGTAGAATGCTTAAACATACATACATACATACATATGTTGAATGCTTATACATACATACATACATACATACATACATATATATATGTGTGTGTGTGTAGAATGCTTATGCATACATACATACATACATACATATATATATATGTAGAATGCTTATACATACATACATACATACATATAAATATATGTGTGTGTAGAATGCTTAGGCATACATACATACATACATACATACATATGTATATATATCAATATCTTATATTGTATGCTTATACATGCTTACATACATCCATACATACATATGTAGAATGCGTATACATACATACATATGTATGTAACGCACATCCATAATCCAAAAGTAAAATAAGTAAAAAAAAAAAGATCATCTTTTCCCCATTTTCTTTTATTAGACATGAAATTATCTCACGTAGCGTCCTTTATAACTTACTCTGATTTTTCGGCTAACCAGATGAAATTTTCAAAGCCTTTCTTAAATTTAAAATTTTAATAATAAAAAATATGTTTGCGTCTGTGTATAAATACTTGTTACAAAATAAAAACCTTGCATTTGCCATGATAATGTTCGTCATAGGACAAAACGCGTCGGCTCAGCTATGTTTTTCTTTTTTATATATTTGTACTTTTACAGATGTAAAGGATGTGCGTTGTGGTACAGCGGATATAGGCACGGAACGAGAAATCGGGGAGCCGAGTTCGAATTCCAGTTGAATTCATTGCATTCACTTACGCGCAAATACCCTTGGGAAAGGTATTAATCCGGCTCTTTCTTCCAATTATGGGTTAAATAACAGGACAGATTGGGTTCTATAGCCTTGGTTAGCAACCAGTCTACCGCAGAAAGCAATGACAACCTACTGCGGGATAATATTCTGCCCAGTCAGTCATGTCTCTTTCGAGACATGATCGGCCAAGCGTGTATCACGTATGGCCCTTAACTGACTGACTGAATATAATATCTAGAAACAATTAAAACTTCTACTGGCATAAAGTGGGGGATCTGTTTTCTATTGTTATGAAGTAATAAACTGATCCCCCACTAATTATACATAATATAATAATGTAATATAATCTATCTCTTCTCCCTCCAGTGATGAGTTAAATGGCAGGACAGATTGGGTTCTATAGCTCTTGGTCGGCAACCAGTCTACCGCAGAAAGCAATGGCAACCTACTTCGGGATAATATTCTGCCCAGTCAGTTATGTCTCTTTTGAGACATGATCGCCCAAGCGTGTTTCACGTATGGCACTTAACTGACTAACTGACTGACTTTTACAGATATATTCTATCTGATATTATACATATTTATATGCATATCATAGTAAAATTAAATTAACATTTTTCGATATAGAATCCAACCACCGAATTTCCGGGCCGTTCATTAATCCGAAGTTATTTTACTCAGCTGGTAACCGTAGTTGTCATTCCAATTTAGTTGAATATGTTTGTCTTCTACTAAAAGATATCATATGTAACTCTGGAAAAAATCGCTTTCGGCACCATTTAAGCAACCAATAAAAAAAGAGAGTAAGAAAAAAAAAAAGATTTAATGGAAAAAAAAGAAGAGAAACGCAAGAAAGCCCGAAGAACAACTAAATAATTGTTTGCAGAAATAAATAGAATCGGGGAAAATGTAACCCGGAGAGATGTGAGATAACAACAACAGCAGTAAAAACAAAAGAAAGAAAGAAAGAAAGAAAGAAAGAAAGAAAGAAAGGAAAACAGACAGAATAAAAATCATGGATAATAAGATATTGTTAACGCAAATTCTAGAAGTAAAGGACAATAGGAAAACCTAACGGAGAAGCATAACGCGAAATGACAACATCCCTAAAGAACAGTCTGACTGTATTTCATCTAATTAGATTCTATGATTTCCGCTTTTCGATGAATATCTTTGTATTAATAATAAAACTCAAGGAACGTTGAAGAAAGAATCCGGTTTCTTATCTTTCAAGAAAGACAATGAATTATTGACCAATTCTGAGAGTCCCATTTCTCCTGTGACTAAAATAATAACAATAATAATAACAACAACAACAACAATAGTAATAATAATATTAATAAACTATACTAAAATAAGAGTCGTGTCAGTTCGTCCGTCACAATTTCATATCTTCTATACTATGAGCCGTATTTGTATGCCCGTACATTCGTCTGTTTATTACAATTTCATACCTTTTATACTATAAAAAGAGCTATGTCTGTCCGTCACACGGTTCAACCGGTAATAAAATATGCATGTTTTCTATACAAATAAGATATACAGTATTTCTTTCCCTAATACTTTAACTTAAACATAATATTGAAAAGTAAAATCTTAGTGTGACGGAGACTTAGCTCTTATTCGCCCTTATCGAAACCTATCACCATATTGCACACATTTGGCTGTGATGCATGTGCTTGTTATACACTTAACAGACTGGTATCATGATGCGTATATAAGGATTCAAGTATTTGCACACTAGAGTTACTATTCTAATTGTTTTCCTCTTACAAAAATTAATGAAGCACATTTCAGTTGCTTGTCACGTTTGTAATAATTTTCGTAGACTTTTTATATATTTATACATGTATAGAATTTGTGTGGATGGGCTTTGTGAATATTTTTGAAGTAGATATCGGCACGGAACAAGAAATCGGGGAGCTGAGTTCGAATTCAAGATTAATTCGTTGCATTCACTTATGCTCAAATTACCTTGGGATGGGCATTAATTCAGCTATTCCCTCCAGGTATGTGTCAAATAAAATGACGTATTAAGTTCTGTAGATTTGGTTGGCAACCAGTCTATCGTAATGGCAACCGACTGCGAGAAAATTTTCTTTCCAGTTAGTTATGTCTTTTTCGAGACATGATCATCCAAGCGTGTATCATGTATGTCACTTAACTGACTGAATGATACAATTTGTATTTCGTATGGTACATGACTGACTGATTAAAATAGTTTCGAGCTAATGAATTCTTTGGGTCTTATCGAACCACGTCAACTGGCGCTAGAGAATCCCAGTATCAAGTAACAGAAACCACACATAACTTGATGGCTTTCAACGGTAGAAAGAGCTAAAATAGGCACCACATCTAACTCGACGAGAAAATAATTGCACTTATTTAACTGATTGATACTATTTGTATTTCGTATGGTACATGACTGACTGATTAAAATAGTTTCGAGCTAATGAATTCTTTGGGTCTTATCGAACCACGTCAACTGGCGCTAGAGAATCTCAGTACCGAGTAACAGAAACCACACATAACTTGATGGCTTTCAACGGTAGAAAGAGCCAAAATAGGCACCACATCTAACTCGACGAGAAAATAATTGCACTTATTTAACTGATTGATACTATTTGTATTTTGTATCGCACTTAACTGAATGACTGATACAATTTTTAAACATAACGTGAAGAAAATAGAAGTAGGGAGAAGGTTAATGTTTTTTGAATTGGCCTTGTGTGAAACATAACCTACGGCTATATCGTGTTGAATGCACCGGTTCCCGTCCGATAAGAAAGTTAAACAACATCGAACCTGGTCAGTACTTAAATGGGTGATCATTTGGGAATACCAGGTGCTGTAAACGTAAGGACCAAGAATGTTCCACTGGTCCTTCAGGTTTGGGGGTTAGGTGCAGAGCTAACAACCCCGCCCCGTAAAAACGGTTTGTTACAGAAACAGCACCAAAAAAGTTGCTGCCCTATGCACTATTGGGTGTGATGGATAAATGATGATAATGATGATGAAACATAACCAAACTTCCTACAACTTACAGGTTTTTTCCAGAACTATCAGAAGGTTATCAGAAGCTGTGTTTGTGGAAGAATAAAAGTATACCTTTTGTATATTTAAATACATATTTATTAATAGAGAAGAATAACATGAATTGGTGGGAGTTAATGTTCGATGAGAAACAGTATTAAAAAGTTAAGGGTATCAAGACTTCGTAGTAGTCCTTGTGGGAATGAGTTTATGTGTACATAGCAGGAACGTATGTGTGTATGTATGTATGACCGTTATCGTTGGAATAGGAGTGTCTTTGAAGCATTTACTCAGTCTTAAAGTGTTCCGTTCGGTTATCAAGTATAAAAAAGGCAGTCGGGTGAACCTTGAGAATAAGACGGAGAAATACAGAGATGTTAATAATAATGATCGCTCGACGTTTTTCAAGGGTACGTGTTAATTAAAATCGTCTCCTTTCTCTCTGGTGACAGTCGAATTTGCTACGTCGTTTGTTTCATTTGAGAATTTACTCCCGGATCTGATTCTGGCTTTTCCATTGGACGACAAACAAACTTCGCGTCGGCTCGTAAAAGAGTCTGTAAAAAGAATTTGTTTGTGATAATTGAAGATTATTTTAATTTTGTTTTTAGATTTTTCCTAGTTTTCTATTGGCTGAAAAACATTTCGCATCGAGGTGTGAAGTTTAACATTAGAACGTGCGCAAACAGAATGCAGAAATTTACTACCTTGCTTTAGTAGCACTAATAGTACGACTATAGCAAATAAAGTAATTACACTACCAGTGATCACTGGAGCACAGGGATGTTGAATAAATAATATGGATAAAACATTGCAGAGACTGGATTTTTTTTTTTTTTTTTTTTATAAGCGTTTCACCCCGAGCAAGGCATGTCACTGCCACTACTGTGCAGGGGGCTACGTAGAGAGGAGAAAGGCTGGTTAAATATAGGACATAACAGAGGGTGGGTGATAGGCGGGTGAGGATACCGAGAATGAGGGTTGGGTAGATGAGAGTGTTGTGAGAATAGTTGGGAGTTAGTGTGATAGGAGGTGTCTATTGACCCTACATTTAAACACCTGGAGATTGTAACTGTCGGGAAAGCAGACTTGTGGAAGGGAGTTCCACAGGCGGGAAGCGCGAGAAAAGAAGCTGTTGGAGTAGAATTTACGGTTACATCTTATTTGTTTAACTGTAAAAGGGTGGGACCTAGTTGCTAATCTAGTATCTCGTGTAAATTCGTGCTTGGGCGGCACCAGTGATCTAAGCTCATCGGAGCAGAAGCCATGAAAGTACTTGTAGAAGAGGCACAGGGAAGCTACATCACGCCGGTGTGAGAGCGGCTGCAGCCGGTCTGCCAAGTTAGTATCAACCACGTTACAGATCCTCCTTTGTATTTTGTCAAGAAGCCCAAGGAGAGCAGCAGGGGCACCCGACCAGATATGGCAGCAATATTCAATACACGGGCGGATGGTTATGATCTGGAAATGGAGCCATTATAAAAAACAAAACAAAAAATCCCAAAACAAAATAATACAAAAGCAAAAAAAAAAAAAAAAAAGAAAACATACTTGTTCGCAACAACAATGATCTCTAAAAATTATTGGCTATCGCCTGTCAATGAAGAGAATAAATGATCGGTTTATTTTTGAAATCACAAGAGACCTGAAAATTCTTACCAGAAACCAGTCTCGTATGCAGGGTGGAAGCAAAATAATAATAATAGCAATAACTAGAAAGAGCATTCAAAGACTGCAAACCTCCGCCAAGGCAATACCGGCCTCATCTCAGCGATTAGCAAGAGATGATTATTAAAATGAGAAAGAATAACTGCAATGAACTTGACCATTCACAAGAGTGAAAATACAAAAAATAAACATTAAATGAATTAAATGCGCAATTAAAATAAAACAAAGGGGAGTAATTCAGTATTCAAAATGGTCTAGGAGAGGAAATTCACTATTTGGTACATGAAACATAAAAACATAAATTTGCTAAGATGTTAGGGGTTACTGATTGTGAAAGAATAAAGTTTTCTGTTTATCTCATTAAGGAGAGAGAACAATAAAATGTAATTAAGAAGATGGAAGATATATGTATTTAAATTTTTGAGGATCAAAGTTGGCTGGAAAAACCCTCACAGGGCATCTTGAGGTCAGGAAAGATAGAGGAAGGTAGTGAGACATCTACCTTAAAAGAGCTTATATGAATGCATAGCAGAATGCAGAAGGCTTAGCAAAAGGAAAAAAATTGGCAAGGGTCACAGGGAATAGGACGTTTTGGAGAGATGTGATCACTCATGTCCTGAAGGGACATGGCACACAGAAGAAGATTATCCAAGAGGGTTGTGATAAAAATAACAATAATAATATAAAATAAAATTAGTAGTAAAACTAGAAAGAGCATTCAAAGACTGCAAACCTCTGCCAAGGCATATCAACATCATCTCAGCGTTTAGCAAGAGATGATTATTAAAATGAGAAAGAATAACTGCAATGAACTTGACCATTCACAAGAGTGAAAATACAAAACAATGAACATGACCGCTCGCAAAATTAAATGTGCACTTGAAATGAAACAGGGGAGGTAATTCAGTATTTTGTACTTGAAAGGAAAAAGATTAAATATAATTAATAAAACATGAAAAATAACCCAGAAGCGCTATCTCGTATGGGATCAAATCCCAAATCTAATCTATTTGTCCCAGTCACGAGGTTAAATATCCCTGAAAATTTCATCCGAATCAATCCAGAGGGTCTTCAGATAGTTTGACCACGAACGGACAGAAAAACAGACAGACAAACAGACAGAAAAACACGATCGAATACAATAGAGGCAATAATAATAATAGTAGTAGTAGTAGTAATAATAATAATAATAATAATAATAATAATATTTATTATTATTATTTAATAAATATATTTACATATATTTACATTGGACAATGTAAATATATGTAAATATGTAAATATATGGCAATATTTAATATATTTAATATAAATATGTAAATATATGGCAATATTTACATAAAATCTGTAAACAAACACTGGTATGAACATCACCCAGCACCGGTTACAGAAATAGAAGATGTCACCATTCTATGGGATTACACTATCTACACAGACAGAAAAATTTAAGCAAATAGGCCAAATATTAAACGAAGAAAACTTGCCTATTAATTGATATGGCTTGTCCAGCGGATTGTAACATAGCAACCAAGGAATTCGAAAAACTGTCAAAATATAAAGACCTGGAAATTGAAATAGGAAAAATATGGAAATTGAAAACAAGATTTGTGCCAGTGATAGTAGGTGCACTTGGAATGATAAAAAATGGAACAAAACAACACATTGAAAGAATCCCTGGAAACCCCAGCTTAAGAGATATACAAAAAATTGTCTTATTAAGTACAGTACACACACTAAGGAGAACTTTGTCTATGTAACGCTAGGGATGATGGGGAAGATAGAAAAAACATGAAATGGAGCCATAACAACATGCCACGACCTGCCTTAGGTCTTCCCGCCGACTTGGTTGGTAGTGCGACCATAGCAGAAATCGAAATATGATGAAAAATGACATAATAATAATAATAATAATAATAATAATAATAATAATAATAATAATAATTTTGAAATGTATAAAGTCTCTTCGGTGAGAGCATTTTTTTTATAGATATAACAAGGAACTGTGGAAAACCACATTATACTCAAATCACAGCAAAGATACTGGTACTTCCAATTGCTTCTATGTCCGACGGGGAATCCTTAAAAAAAAAACTCCCTGTCGCTTTTTCTGTTTTATTTGCCCTTAATGTCTGTTTCGCATGAACTAAACAGTAATTACTATGAATGCACAGTAAAAAAAGAAAGTACCTAATCGCTTATTCTACATGGATGATATCAAACTCATTGCCAAAGACGACAATGAGTTGATATGTATCCTTAATACTGGAAAATGTTTCATTGATGAGATCCGTATGGATTAGGATTATTAGATAAGTGTGCAAAAACAAATTTAAAGAAACGAAGAATTGTAATAAATCTAGATTTTCCTACAAAGATTAGGAAACCAGAACAAGTAGAAGTCTATAAAAATATCTAGGAGTTAGTGAAGGAGATGGAATACAACATACAGAAATTATGGAGAAAGTAAGAGAAATACAGTGTAACCCTGATATAAGAGAGTTGTTGAGCCCGGATAAACTATATCTTATATCCGGGTTTCTCTTATATCCGGGTTTGGTCGATTCTATATACATTACAACATGCTCTAATTTGGGGCCAGATAAATATCTCTTATATCAGGTTTCTCTTATACCGGGGTATCTTATATCCGGGTTATACTGTATATACGACAGGCCTGTGCGCCTGGTGTTAAATACCGAGTTGAATTTATAAAGCTGAATATCAGTAATAAACTATTTGGTTGTTCCTCTGGTGCAATACAGTTTTAAAATCCTTAACTGGGCCATAGCTGATATTATGCGAATGGATGCCAAATCAAGAAAGCGTCTCACATGTCACATACATGCAACATTCTAAGCCTGATAATGATCGTCTGTATGTGCCCTTATGATCGTATGAGAGCGGCATGCTTCTCCCTTATATTTCTTGCGACAGTTGCATGGGATTATATACACACAGTACTTAATCATGTTCTGCTCTATGGGTGGTCTTACTAAAAAGAGATGTCTGAGTAGTATTGAACCATTACTTAAGATTGTCTTGATGTTAAATAAAGTGTTGTTATCATCTTGTAGCCTTTTATCCCAGTTTATGGAGGCTCCTGTCATGCGCCCAGGGTAGATGTTGGTTGGTTGTTTTAAGATATATCAATCTCGGCGGGTCATTTATTGCCAACTAAATTTTTTTTATTTATTGCTGGTAATACGTTTTTCTTTCAACAATTTATTGTTGTTTTTATATAAGTTTTGTGTCTAGTAATACTTTTTTTTCTTTTCGAGTATCAAGATTCATTGGGATTTGTTTTAAGGGCAGGGTTCCCAAGTCCTACCCTGTTATTTAACCCATAACTGGAGGGAAGGGACGGATTAATACCTTTCCCAAGGGTACCAGTGCTTAAGTGAAATGCAGAGTATTCAACTGGAATTCGAACTCGGCTCACCTATTTCTCTTTCTGAGCCGATATCCGCTGCACCAAAACGCACATCCGTCACTAAGGGGTCATCCATCTAAGTACTGACCAGGTTCAACGTTGCTTCATTTCGGTGATCGAGCGACCAGGGTAGATGTTACCTTGTAACAAATTAACCATTTTTTGTTCATATATCTCTGGGTTGCCACTTATGACTTTTGCTCGATGTTGTAGGCAGCGGATGATACCTTTTCTTACATGACACCTGACCCACTGGATAAAACTGTTGGTTCAGTGATCCAAAAGTGACTTGAATCAAAGCGTTGTGAGTTCAATACCTAGCCACAGGAGAAAGAACAAAAAGTTTGAGAGTTGAGATACTAAGGAGCATTAACTGGCACGTGAAATTAGAACAATCTACCCCCGTTGATTAAATAAAGGGATCCGTTAGAAATTCCAACTAATATCACCTGAAGAAGACCAGCACGTACAATGGCTGAAACGCCTTGAATATGATAATAAAAAAATGAGGGAAACATCCCGTGTGATGTAAATAGTGTAAATAGTTACAATACAACATTTCAGAAATAGAGAGAGATCCCGAAGAGAACCGAAGCGTACAACGGCCAGAACATCTTAAATATGGCAATGAAAACGCCGGGGACAGTCCAAAAATGTAAATAGTGTAAATAGTTACAATATCACATCTCAGAAATATAAAGAAATCCGTAAAAAGGCCGGAGCGTACAACGTCTGGAAAATCATGAATATGACTATAAAAATGACAAGAGTTTGAGCGAAGATGACAGTTACAATACCACATCTCAGAAGTATAGAAAGAGGTGTTATTGTATTTCATTGAACAGCAGGCGTAAGTGTTTCATTAAATATTCAATCAATAAAAAAACATGCCTATGTGCCAGTTGTGTCATGAATCGATGGGACTATAATCAATTGCAAGAACGAAAGACAAATAACTTCAGCATTTGGAGACAGCGCAGATAAAAAACAAAGATGGCCTCGTGGTGAGTTATTAACATTCAGAACTTGGGCAGCAAACAATAATTGAGAATAGACATTAGAACTATGTTTTGTAGTGCCTATATTGACTGAGATGCAACCAGATCTAGCAGCTATTCAAACAAAAAGTACTGATAAGTTATATAGCCGTTCTTGGATCGATTTATGAAATAGATAGTGATATGGGAAATCAAATTATATCGTTACTTCGGACAAGTTCATTTTCATTGCATGTAGACAAGTCAACAAATGTGGAAAACGACGCTTTAGTAAATTACCTATCTTTCTTATCTAAACGAAAACAATGTTCTGAAAAAACAAAAACAAAAAGAAAAAAAGAAAAAAAAGAACAACAAAAAGACAAAGAACATGTTTTTTACCAATATTCTTACCACTGAAAAAAACAAAACAAAAAAAACAAAACAAAAAAAAACAAACAAAACCAAAAATGCAAAACATACATCTAAACTTATTTATAAATGGAACTTTGTCTGTGTGTGTGGGTGTGTGTCTGTGTGTGTGTGTCCATTACCTATAGACTCCGAAATGGCTGAACCGATTTTCTTGAAGATTTACACAGTTGTACTATAAGCGTCTGCGAGTGTTCTTAGCTAGATTTTGTGTCGAGGTATCCCCGATAAATATCGAAAATCGATAATCGAAAAAATCAGGTTATAGAAGGAGTGGTCCAATTTTAATCAAACTTGATACACTCATAGACAAAGACATAAAAAACGATATTCAGAAGTTTCAAGGTTGCTGTTCTTACAGTAGTGCAGAAAATTTGATATCGATACCAAGAAATCAAAATTTGACTTACATCCATTCATTTTTCTTTCAATCTACGGTTTCGCTTTAACTGGAAACAACTATTGCTTTTTAGTCTTTCGTGCCAACGTCCAAAGAGTCTGAGCTCCAGGACCATGGATTAGTTTTAAAGCATTCATTACACCCTAGCAACGCCGGGCTATACTGCTAGTATTTTAAAACAGTTAAATGATACCTTTAAAATGGAATATACAATTAACAAATATTTTTGTTTAAGCAACAGTTAACTAACGAGCAATGGCTGGTCGGTTGCAAGGCTTTTCAGCATAATTAAAGAAATTGTTTAATTCGTTTTCTATGTCTTATCAACCGTCTGCAGGTTATTTAAAGCCAGGGAATATTTTTAGATTTAAAATCTTTTTTTGCTTTCGGAGATACTAATTATGTTAGTGATGCAATTCTTACTAGTTAACCCATAGCCGAGGGAGAAGAGGAGGTTAATACTTTTCTTAAATATTTTTGTGCGTATGTAAATATAAAGAACCCAACGGGAATTAGAACTCGGGTCTTTGATTAACAATTCTGGAAAATTAAACATTACACCACCCGCTTATACCACCTGGTAGTCTTAAGAGGTCACCCGTCTAGGCACTAACTTGAATACAGTGATTGTATATTTTAATAAAGTATTCTCATATCTTATATATTGATTAAACAATTCGTTAGCAGTTTTTTGTCACGACAAGTTCAGGTTTATATCTATCTTTTATAGTTTTATGGAAAGTGACTGTCCTTCAATAGTAAAAGCTGGATAATCAAAGATGAAGAGGAGACTTGAGGCAACAGAAACAAAGTGAAGAGTGCTGAAATTTTATGCAATATAATTCCTTTTATAACAATGCAAAAACATCTCTTTTTTAGATCTGCGTTGTGGTGCAGTGGATATAATCTCGGAACGAGAAATTGGAGAGCCGAGTTCGAAACCCAGTTGAATTCGTTACATTCGCATACGCGCAAATACTCTTGGGAAGGATATTAGTTCATTTCTTCTCCATCAAGCTATGTGTTAAATAGCAGAACAGATTGGGTTCTATAGCCTTGTTTGGCAACCAGTCTATCGCAGAAAGTAATAGTAATTTACTGTGGAAAAAATCTTCTGCCCAGTCAGTCATGTCTCTTTCGAGGCATGATCGCCAAAGCGTGTATCCCGTATGGTAATTAACTGACTGATATAGTAATGAATATTCGACAGCTCCTCACAGATGAGAAGGAACTTCAGGCAACAGAAACGAAGAATAGTTATGAACTGTTATGTCAAGCCAGTGAATGTAGGAGAATCTTCTTACAGATGAAGAAGAGAATTGAGCCAACAGAAACAAAGAGAAGAGAGCTGAACTGTTATGTCCTTCAATATGGTAGGGATGTGCGTTGTGGTGCAGTGGATAACGGCTGCGAATGAGAAATAGGAGAGCCGAGTTCGAATTCCAGTTGAATTTCCAGCATTCGTTTACTCGCAAATACCCTCGGAAAAGGTATTAATCCGTTTCTTCCCTCCATTTATGAGATAAAGAACAGGACAGATTGGGTTCTATAGCCTTAGCTTGCAACTAGTCTACTGCAGAAAGTAATGGCAACTGCAGGATAATCTCACCAGTCAGTTATGTTTCTTTCGAGACATGATTGCCTAAGCGTGTATCCCGTATGACACAACTGACTGACTATATGGTAATGATTGTTGGAAATTCTCCTTACAGCTGAAGAAGAGACTTGAGTCAACAGAAACAAAAAAACAAATGCTGAAGAATTATATAATATCAGTCCTTCTATATGGCAGTGAATATTGGACAGTATTCTCACAGATGAAAAAGAGGCTTAGACTAAACTATCGCCCGGTTCACACTCCACCCACAGCTATTGAACAGGTGAAGAGGCTCATCCCTTGTTCCCTGTTTAGGGTGTGGTTTCCGGCTTTCTCTTTTCCAATCTTTTAACTCTTACATAGACCCCTGCGCATCAGTGGCATTACTGTCTTGCTTGGGGTGATATGATTAAAAAAAAAGTTAGAATATGCAAGTAAGTGTCTTTGGTCAAATTCCGAACTCTAGCTAAAAATTTCTAGTGGGTTCAATACTCACTGGTTGCCTATTTATAAATTGATTTTGCATAGCGCAACAAAAGATGAGATTATTGGCATAAAATCAATCCCGTTTACATTGTTAAAACTGTTGTCCTCATCTTTATTGCCATGTTTACGACGTCTTGGCCGTTGTACGCTCCTGCTTTCTTCAGATGCTACGAATTTTGAAACGAATCCTTCATTTCGATCACTGGGATATATAATTCTCATTCCATGTGCGATGCCACTTCCGGATGTCATGTATTTATTCCCCTTTAACTTCACAGTCAGGTTAGCCAAACGCAGACGACAATTCTACTCCTGCAGCTTCCTCTCTCGCACTTCCCGCCTGTGGAACTCACTCCCGTATTCTTGCTTTCCTGACGGCTACGACCTCCAGAAATTTAAAAGCAAAGTTAATACTCACCTACTAACCACTGGACTCTAGCTCTCTCCCCTCCCCTGTATAACCTTCCCTTTCTCTCCGCCCATGTACCTGTCATTGCACCTGCTTTCTCAGTTTTCTATTGTTCCTTTCTAACTAGCTTGTACTCCTCACTCTTTTCTAATTAATCTTTCTACATTTATGTAACCCCCTGCACATCAGTGGCGTTTCTGCCTTGCTCGGGGTGAAATGATTAAAAAAAAAAAAAAAAAAAAAAAAAAAAGTTATTTGTTCACCACTGCTGTAGTCTGGTATCCTTTTGTTGGATGTCTGGGTTGTTTAATGGATAATGGCTCAAAATTGTTAATGGAAGATTCGAGGTTCAATTCCAGTTGAGTTTGTTATATTATCTTACAGCCAGATGCCCTCGGGAAAGGTATTAACCCACTTTTTTGTGCGTTGTATTGCAAGGATATGTACTGTGGTGAAGTGGATATCGACTCGGAATGACAAATCGGGTTGCCGGGTTCAAATTCGAGTTGAATTCATTGCATTCACTTATGCACTTATACCTTGGAAAAGGTATTAATTCGTCTCTTCCCTCCAGTTATGGGTTAAATAACAGGAGATTGGGTTCTGTAGCCTTGGCCGGCAGCCAGTCTACTGCGGAAAACAATGGCAACTTACTGCGGGATAACTTCTGCCCAATCTTTCGAGACATAATCGCTCAAAATCATGTATCATGTATGGCAGTTAACTGACTGATAGTTTAATTAGTAATACTTGTATCACTAAACCATAATTATCTAAAAAAGATTCTTATTAGAGCCAAGAACTGATTTTTTAGCTTCTTATAATCTAAAAAAACATTTTCTGGCTTTAATAACCTGTAAAGGGTTGATAAGCCGTAAATAACGAATCAGTCAATGAAATATCTTCTTTGTGATTCTGTAGCGACAGTGCGCAAGGTTCAAAGAAAAGTGGTCTTTGTCGAGACACAGGTTTTGTTCACTCAAAGCCAATTTTGACAGTTGATCTTAGAAAACAGCTGCGTACAATGGAGAGTTTAAATATTTTTGAATAGATTTAGCAAAATGCATGGCATTCATTTATCAATTTAACGAGACTTTAGAAGAACACAACTCGTGTTTCAAGGTTAATGTGTTTGTTTTGTAGCAATTTGTTGTGTTGGGAAAAGTTACTCCTAGTTTATGTTCAATGTCCTTGTTTCCTATAATATTGTTAAAACTACCCCCAAAAACAAACAAATTTTATGTTCAATTTCTTTGTCTCCTGTATTAAATTTGTTAAAACTACTCCGAAAGCAAGCAATTTTATGTTCAGTTTCCTTATCTCCTGAAATAAATTTAGACGTACTTTTAACAAATTTAGTACAGGAGACAAGGAAATTTAACAAAATGTACTAAATTTGTTAAAACTACCCCTAAAACAAGCCATTTTATGTTCAACTTCTTTGTCTCCTGTACTAAATTTGTTAAAAAACAAAACTGTGTCCGTTACACCCAATGGTGGGTAGGGCAGCATTTTTGCTGTTTCTGTAAGAAACTGTTTTTTATGGGGTGGGGTTGTTAGCCCTGCGCCCAACCTTCAATCATGGAGGGAGGATTTTCTAAGCGTAGCTTAGACATGACACAGGGCCGAAAGTGAGGGACACTGTAAGGGATCCAGTGAAGATCGAACTCGCTACTCAATTGTAATGATTATAGCGAGACAAGCTTGCTAACAATTACACCACCGCTAGCTGCCTAAAACTACCCCTAAAGCAAGCAATTTTATGTTCAATTTCTTTGTCTTCTGTATTAAATTTATTAAAACTACCCCTAAAGCAAGCTATTTTATGTTCAGTTTCCTGATCTCTTGAAATAAATTTAGACGTACTTTTAACAAATTTAGTACAGGAGACAAGGAAATTAAACAAAATATATTAAATTTGTTAAAAGTACCCCTAAAGCAAACAATTTTATGTTCAATTTCCTTGTCTCCTTTATTAAATTTGTTAAAGCTACCTCTAAAGCAAGGAATCTTATGTTTAAACTACTCTTAAAACAACTTATTTTATGTTCAATTTCCTTATCTTCCATACTAAATTTAGGATTTTTATCAGTTTGTGTTGTTAAGATAATTTAATGTAATTCGAAAGGGTGTTTGATGAACTATGTCGTTGTTCTGTAAAAGTTCGAGTCAGTTGCGGCTTTTTTTAAATGAATAAACCGATAAACTCTGCCTCTTGCTAAAAATCAAATTAGCTGTCTTTTCATCAAGAAAAAAGTTTTATTTTTATTTTAAATTTAAATAGCGCAACGGATAGTGTCTGTGTTGATGGCCATCATTGCCTTTGATTAGAGACATTTTACCGACAGCTTGTTAGTGACGAAGAGACTCTAAAAGTGAGACAACCTTCCAATCCTTTTGCTCGTTACTACCAAGAAGTTATAAATTACGGGACACGTGTGCTTGATAAAAGGCAAAAACTTTCACTGCAGTATTTTGAAGGACGAAAAGAAATCCTCCCTTCTTCTAAAGACTGATTCTTTAATTCATATGGAATGTAAAGACAATCAATCCGTCGTCTTTTACTTTTTTCCATGGCCTGGCATGGTTAATTCCGATTAGCTGAAAATCGTACCCATCAACTGACACTTTAAAACATATTGCATTTCAGAAATTCAGTGTGTTTCGTAGCAACATATCTTGCTATAAATTAGTTAGGAGTTAAATCTTACCCTTACTCCTTATCTTTAATTTCATATTCAACTAGCAGTATAGCACAGCGTTGCTCGGATGTAATGAAAGCTTATATATATATATATATATATATATATATATATTATCGATTTTCTGCACTATTGTATAAACTGCAACCTTGAAACTTCTGAATATCATTTCTTATGTTTTTGTCTATGATTGTATCAAATTTGATTTAAATCGGACCACTCCTTCTATAACATGATTTTTTCGATTATCGATTTTCGATATTTATCGCGGATACCTGGACACAAAACTTATCTAAGAACACTCGCAAACGCTTATAGTACAACTGTTTAAATTTTCAAGAAAATAGGTTCAGCCGTTTCGGAGTCTATAGGTAACGGACACACACACACATATACACACACACACACATTTCCTTTTATAAATAATTTAGATATTTCATTCAGACGATTTTTAAATCAGTCATATTTTTAATTATTTTAAATCAATTTGCTCCAAGCAAAGCGATAATGCAACGAGTTACTGGAAGTGAAAAGTGAAAGAAATGACTTTAGTACGAATCGCAAACACATTCCTAAAAAGAAAACAAGGAATAAATTCTGTTCAAAATATCGGGAATCTATAAGAACAGGACGATATGTGGACCTATTTAATTCTAGTGAGAAAAATAAATAAATACAGTTTAAGAGTTTGGGCGGAATCGTTATGAACACAGAGTTGAAGTAGGCATTACAAGGAATTGTAAACCGAATCCTAGGAAACCCTTATCCCGGGGATAAACATTCTACTAGACTGGGGATGAGTGTGAACAGGACGAAAAGTGGTCCTATCTACTTATTTTGCTAAAAGAAAATGTAAACATAATTTCACAGTTTCAATGGAGTCGTTGTAAATATAGAGTTGAAGTAGGCATTACATGGAATTGTAAACCGAATCCTAGGAAACCCTTATACCATGGATAAACATTCTACTAGACTGGGGATGAGTGTGAACAGGACGAAAAGTGGTCCTATCTACTTATTTTGCTAAGAGAAAATGTAAACATAATTTCACAGTTTCAATGGAGTCGTTGTAAATATAGAGTTGAAGTAGGCATTACAAGGAATTGTAAACCGAATCATAGGAGACCCTTATCCCAGGGATAAACATTCTACTAGACTGGGGATGAGTGTGAACAGGACGAAAAGTGGTCCTATCTACTTATTTTGCTAAAAGAAAATGTAAACATAATTTCACAGTTTCAATGCAGTCGTTGTAAATATAGAGTTGAAGTAGGCATTACAAGGAATTGTAAACCGAATCCTAGGAAACCTTTAACCCAAGGATAAATATTCTACTCGACTGAGGATGAGTGTGAACAGGACGAAAAGTGGTCCTAACTACTTATTTTGCTAAAAAAATTGTAAACAAAATTTCACAGTTTCAATGGAGTCGTTGTAAATATAGAGTTGAAGTAGGCATTACAGGGAATTGTAAACCGAATCATAGGAAACCCTTATCCCAGGGATAAACATTCTACTAGACTGGGGATGAGTGTGAACAGGACGAAATGTGGTCCTATCTACTTATTTTGCTAAAAGAAAATGCAAATACAATTTCACAGTTTCAATGGTGTCGTTGTAAATATAGAGTTGAATTAGGCATTGCAAGGAATTCTAAACCGAATCCTAGGAAGAAATTATACCAGGGATAAACATTCTACTAGACTGGGGATGAGTGTGAACAGGACGAAAAGTCGTCCTATCTACTGATTTTCCTAAAAGAAATTGTAAATACAATTTCACAGTTTCAATGGTGTCGTTGTAAATATAGAGTTGAAGAAGGCATTACAATGAATTGTAAACCGAATCCTAGGAAACCCTTATCCCAGAGATAAACATTTTACTAGTCTGGGGATGAGTGTGAACAGGACGAAAAGTGGTCCTATATACTTATTTTGCTAAAAGAAAATGCAAATACAATTTCACAGTTTCAATGGAGTCGTTGTAAATATAGCGTTGAAATAGGCATTACAAGGAATTGTAAACCGAATCCTAGGAAACCCTTATCCGAGGGATAAACATTCTACTCGACTGAGGATGAGTGTGAACAGGACGAAAAGTGGTTCTATCTATTTATTTTGCTAAAAGAAAACGAAATACAATTTCACAGTTTCAATGGAGTCGTTGTAAATATAGCGTTGAAGTAGGCATTACAAGGAATTGTAAACCGAATCCTAGGAAACCATTATCCCAGGGATAAACATTCTACTAGACTGGCTATGAGTGTGAACAGGACGAGAATTAGTCTTATCTACTTATTTTGCTAAAAGAAAATGTAATTACAATTTCACAGTTTCAATGAAGTCGTTGTAAATATTGCGTTGAAGTAGGCATTACAAGGAATTGTAAACCGAATCCTAGGAAACCCTTATCCCAGGGATAAACATTCTACTAGACTGGGGATGAGTGTGAACAGGACGAAAAGTCGTCCTATCTACTGATTTCCCTAAAAGAAATTGTAAATACAATTTCACAGTTTCAATGGTGTCGTTGTAAATATAGAGTTGAAGAAGGCATTAAAAGGAATTGTAAATCGAATCCTAGGAAACCCTTATCCCAGAGATAAACATTTTACCAGTCTGTGGATGAGTGTGAACAGGACGAAAAGTGGTCTTATCTACTTATTTTGCTAAACGAATATGTAAATACAATTTCACAGTTTCAATGGTGTCGTTGTAAATATAGCGTTGAAGTAGGCATTACAAGGAATAGTAAACCGAATACTAGGAAACCCTTATCCCAGGGATAAACATTCCCCGAGACTGGGGATGAGTGTGAACAGGACGAAAAGTGGTCCTATCTACTTATTTTGCTAAAGGAAAATGTAAATACAATTTCACAGTTTCAATGGAGTCGTTGTAAATATAGCGTTGAAGTAGGCATTACAAGGAATTGTAAATCGAATCCTAGGAAACCCTTATCCCCGGGATAAACCTTTTACTAGACTGGGGCTGAGTGTGAACAGGACGAAAAGTGGTCCTATCTACTTATTTTGCTAAAAGAAAATGCAAACAAAATTTCACAGTTTCAATGGAGTCGTTGTAAATATAGCGTTGAAATAGGCATTACAAGGAATTGTAAACCGAATCCTAGGAAACCCTTATCCGAGGGATAAACATTCTACTCGACTGGGGATGAGTGTGAACAGGACGAAAAGTGGTCCTATCTATTTATTTTGCTAAAAGAAAATGTAAATACAATTTCACAGTTTCAATGGAGTCGTTGTAAATATAGCGTTGAAGTAGGCATTACAAGGAATTGTAAACCGAATCCTAGGAAACCCTTATCCGAGGGATAAACATTCTACTCGACTGAGGATGAGTGTGAACAGGACGAAAAGTGGTCCTATCTATTTATTTTGCTAAGAGAAAACTAAATACAATTTCACAGTTTCAATGGAGTCGTTGTAAATATAGCGTTGAAGTAGGCATTACAAGGAATTGTAAACCGAATCCTAGGAAACCCTTATCCCAGGGATAAACATTCTACTAGACTGGCTATGAGTGTGAACAGGACGAGAATTAGTCTTATCTACTTATTTTGCTAAAAGAAATTGTAATTACAATTTCACAGTTTCAATGAAGTCGTTGTAAATATAGAGTTGAAGAAGGCATTAAAAGGAATTGTAAATCGAATCCTAGGAAACCCTTATCCGAGGTATAAACATTCTCCGAGAATGGGGATGAGTGTGAACAGGACGAAAAGTGGTCGTATCTACTTATTTTGCTAAAGGAAAATGTAAATACAATTTCACAGTTTCAATGGAGTCGTTGTAAATATAGCGTTGAAGTAGGCATTACAAGGAATTGTAAATCGAATCCTAGGAAACCCTTATCCCAGGGATAAACCTTTTACTAGACTGGGGCTGAGTGTGAACAGGACGAAAAGTGGTCTTATCAACTTATTTTGCTAAAAGAAAATGTAAATACATTTTCACAGTTTCAATAGAGTCGTTGTAAAAATAGCGTTGAAATAGGCATTACAAGGAATTGTAAACCGAATCCTAGGAAACCCTTATCCCAGGGATAAACATTCTACTAGACTGGGGATGAGTGTGAACAGGACGAAAAGTGGTCCTATCTACTTATTTTGCTAAAAGAAAATGTAAATACTATTTCTCATTTTCAATGGTGTCGTTGTAAATATAGCGTTGAAATAAGCATTACAAGGAATTGTAAACCGAATCCTAGGAAACCCTTATCCCAGGGATAAAGATTCTACAAGTTTGGGGATGAGTGTGAAAAGGACGAAAAGTGGTCCTTTCTACTTATTTTGCTAAAAGAAAATGTAAATACAATTTCACAGTTTCAATGGTGTCGTTGTAAATATAGAGTTAAAGTAGGCATTACAAGAAATTGTAAACCGAATCCTAGGAAACCCATATCCCAGGGATAAACATTCTACTAGACTGGGGATGAGTGTGAACAGGACGAGAAGTAGTCCTATCTACTTATTTTGCTAAAAGAAATTGTAATTACAATTTCACAGTTTCAATGAAGTCGTTGTAAATATAGAGTTGAAGAAGGCATTAAAAGGAATTGTAAATCGAATCCTAGGAAACCCTTATCCGAGGTATAAACATTCTCCGAGAATGGGGATGAGTGTGAACAGGACGAAAAGTGGTCCTATCTACTTATTTTGCTAAAGGAAAATGTAAATACAATTTCACAGTTTCAATGGAGTCGTTGTAAATATAGCGTTGAAGTAGGCATTACAAGGAATTGTAAATCGAATCCTAGGAAACCCTTATCCCAGGGATAAACCTTTTACTAGACTGGGGCTGAGTGTGAACAGGACGAAAAGTGGTCTTATCAACTTATTTTGCTAAAAGAAAATGTAAATACATTTTCACAGTTTCAATAGAGTCGTTGTAAAAATAGCGTTGAAATAGGCATTACAAGGAATTGTAAACCGAATCCTAGGAAACCCTTATCCCAGGGATAAACATTCTACTAGACTGGGGATGAGTGTGAACAGGACGAAAAGTGGTCCTATCTACTTATTTTGCTAAAAGAAAATGTAAATACTATTTCTCATTTTCAATGGTGTCGTTGTAAATATAGCGTTGAAATAAGCATTACAAGGAATTGTAAACCGAATCCTAGGAAACCCTTATCCCAGGGATAAAGATTCTACAAGTTTGGGGATGAGTGTGAAAAGGACGAAAAGTGGTCCTTTCTACTTATTTTGCTAAAAGAAAATGTAAATACAATTTCACAGTTTCAATGGTGTCGTTGTAAATATAGAGTTAAAGTAGGCATTACAAGAAATTGTAAACCGAATCCTAGGAAACCCATATCCCAGGGATAAACATTCTACTAGACTGGGGATGAGTGTGAACAGGACGAGAAGTAGTCCTATCTACTTATTTTGCTAAAAGAAAATGTAAATACAATTTCACAGATTCACTGAAGTCGTTGTATATATAGCGTTGAAGTAGGCATTACAAGGAATTGTAAACCGAATCCTAGGAAACCCTTATCCCAGAGAAAAACATTCTCCGAGACTGGGGATGAGAGTGAACAGGACGAAACGTGGTCCTATCTACTTATTTTGCTAAAAGAAAATGTAAATACAATTTCACAGTTTCAATGGAGTCGTTGTAAATATAGAGTTGAAGTAGGCATTACAAGGAATTGTAAACCGAATCCTAGGAAACCCTTATCCCAGGGATAAATATTCTACTAGACTGGGGATGAGTGTGAACAGGACGAAAAGTCGACCTATCTAATTATTTTACTAAAAAAAATGTAAATACAATTTCACAGTTTCAATGTAGTCGTTGTAAATATAGAGTTAAATCAGGCATTACAAGGAATTGTAAATCGAATCCTAGGAAACCCTTATCCCAGGGAGAAACATTCTTCTAGACTGGGGATGAGTGTGAACAGGACGAAAAGTTGTCCTTTCTCCTTATTTTGCGAAAAGAAAATGTAAATACAATTCCACAGTTTCAATGGTGTCGTTGTAAATATAGAGTTAAATCAGGCATTACAAGGAATTGTAAACCCATTACTAGGAAACCCTTATCCCAGGGATAAACATTCTACTAGACTGGGGATGAGTGTGAACAGGACGAAAAGTGGTCCCATCTACTTATTTTGCTAAAAGAAAATGTAAATACAATTTCAGTTTCAATGGAGTCGTTGTAAATATAGCGTTGAAGTAGGTATTACAAGGAATTGTAAACCGAATCCTAGGAAACCCTTATCCCAGGGATAATCCTTCTACTATACTGGGGATGAGTGTGAACAGGACGAAAAGTGGTCCTATCTACTTATTTTGCTAAAAGAAAATGTAAATACAATTTCACTGTTTCAATGGAGACGTTTAAATATAGAGTTGAAGTAGGCATTACAAGGAATCGGAAATCCAGTTCCAAGAAACCTTATCCCAGAGATAAACTTTCTACTAGACCGGGGATGTGTGTGACCCGGACGATAGGTTGACCTATGTACATCTATTGAGAAAAAAATGTAAATAAAATTTTACAGTTTCGGCGGAGTCGTTATGAATATAGAGTTGAAGTAGGCAGTAAAAGGAAACCCAACCCTAAACAGCAAACAAGGGATAAAACTCTATTCCTGTCCGTAAAACTGGTCTTATTTACTTCGTGTACATGGTTTACTAGCAGTAAACTGTCAACAAGTTAACTTGATTGGACTCTATTTTTAAAAAAAACTCAGGTCACAGCTTCTTTTTCACAAAACCTTTTAATAAATTGTGAATGTAATCTCAGTTTTAAGTTTCTTTCATTCTTTTATTTTTACTCTTATGGTTTTGTCATAAAAGCTGGCTAATTTTTACTTGGTTAGAGAATGTGTCTTTATTTGTTGAGAATACGCCTTTCAAATATGTCGTTCTATGCTACACGTTTACTCATGATGCAACTAAGAGACAGAACTGGAAACTATTTAACAATAATTGAGATCCAAATTTTTTAAAATTATTTTTCATTTATTAAGCTGTATAGAATAGTAACATTTTGATTCTATATTTTTTATGACAAATGAAATTAAAATTCAAAATACTTTTTAAAAGTATATCTTTTAGAAAAAAAAATGCAAATTACTCATAAAAATTTAAATTTTATTTATGAATATATTTCTGCTATATCATATGGAAAAATAATAAATTAACTTTATGTGACAATTTATAGCATATTAAAATAAATTTCGCAGTGTAAAAAAACTCTTCGAAAGAAAATTCTGTTTCAAAATTTAAACCCAAAACACTATTAAAATTGTTTTGAGAAAATTTGTGTAACATTTGTAAGAAGAAAAACCAGACAAAAATCACATTGATATATTATTTTTCTAAATCCAGTAAAATTTGGCTTAGTGCATATTGCCTTGTCGACATCATCAATTTTTACAAAGTTACATTACAGTGCAAGAACTGTGGTAAAAATTCAACATATTATTTACCTATTAGCAACAGAAAAATAGATTATGCAATAAAAAAATCAAATTTAATAAGTAGTTTGTTTACTTTTATGAATAAAAAACCCAATATAGAAAAATCCAAAATAAAAAAAGATGAAAAATAAAAATAAAGTAATAAAAACAATTAAAAATAATAATAAAATCTAATAGATAAAAAACAAAATAAAATAATAAGAAAAATAAGATAAAAATAATTTAAATAAAATCATAAAAAATTAAAAAGTTATAAAATAATAAAATTTAACAAATGAATTATTTAAAATAAAATAAGAAAAAATAGAATAAAATAAAATAATCTAAATGATATAATAAAAACAATAAAATCTAATACATAAAGTGATTTTCCAAGCGCAACTAAGATGTGGCACAAGGCCGAAAGTATGGGACGCCCGCTGAGTATCGAAGTCACTACTCATTTGTAATGATTCTAGCGAGACTAGGTTGATGATCATTATACTACCTCCAGGTCCTAAAACTGTAATATGTAAGAATGTTAAGATTAACTTTTAAGATTAACTTTTAAGATTAACTTTTAAGATTAACTTTTAATCATCTTAGACACCCCATTTTTTGCTCACGACGTCAGTATGGTTCCAAAGGAGTGACTCATTGCAGTTTCTGGGTTTAACATTTTCAGTTGGCATAAAGTGGAAAGATTATATTGAATCAATTACTAAGTTTGCAGCTAGGAAAGTTGATTCACTATGTTGTGCTAGACAGTTTTTCTGAACAATCTATATAAGTCTACCGTTTGTTTTTGAACATTTCAGCCACATTTGGTCTAGTGCTCATGCTATATAAGTTATTGATAAAATTCAAAGAAAAATCTGTAATGTTATTGGTGCTGAGGTGGCATCTCGACTTCAGTCATTTTTCCATTGCTGCAACGTAGCTTCCCTGTATCATTTCTATAAATATTTTCTCATCATAATTGTTCTGATGAACTTTCCCAAAACCACACTATGTCACACTATTTTAGTGTAGTCTTGAAGTTTTTCTATGGTACATATACTTTATGAATTTAAGCGCAGTACTAGATTGTCGGTAAGGTCTCATTATTTTACAAATGAAATGGCGGGATGTAACCGTAAGTTCTATGCTAATAGTTACTTCTATTGCGGTTCTCATTTGTGGATCTTCCTTTTGTTTTATTTTTTTGCTATCTAGTAAACTTTGATCTTCAAAAATGTAAATGCAATATCACTTGCTAGCTCTTGTCTTCTTAATTCTTTCTTTTTTTCCCTCTCTCTTTAATAATAATAATTTTTTCTCATATTCTCTAACACTCAGTAATCCCTTGCATCTTATTGGCTTTATTGCCTTCTTTAGGGTGAAATGATGAAAACAAATTTATTTTGAAATCGGTAGTTCTGTTGCCATTTCTTTGCTTCCTCGCTTACAGGAATTTGAGCGGAATACTCTGTGTGTTGTGATGCAATGGATATCGGCTCGAAATAAGAAGTCGAAGAGCCGAGTTTGAATTCCAGTTGAATTCGTTGCATTCAGATGCGCGCAAATACCCTAGGAAAGGTATTAACCCGCCGCGTCTCCCTCCAGCTATGGGCTAAATAGGAGAATAGATTAGGTTCTATCGCTTTGCTTAACAACCAGTCTACCGCAGAAAGTAAGGGCAACCTACTGCTGGAAAATCCTGTGCCCAGTCAGTCATGTCTCGTTTGAACTATGATCACTCAGGCGTGTATCACGTTTGGCACTTAACTGAATAGTTTAGAAGTTAAGTCTCATCTTTTAACCGCAAGTCCTGTTTCAGTAGTGTCTGCTTTCGCACTTCTCGCTTGTGGAAACGTCTTTTTCGGTTTCTTCCTAACTTTAATATTTAACAGTTAAAAGTCAGCGTTAGATCATCATTTCTATCTCATTGAATCCCTCTCTTTTGCACTACTTTCTCTTGTGTAAAGTTTATTTTCAGCAAAAAGAGCAACCCCAAAAAACAAATACAGGTGGAGGATACTAGAATCAAGCAAGTACAAAAGTTTAACTACCTAGGAAGTGTTCTAACAGGAGAGGGAAAGTGTGACACAGAGATCCGAAGGCGAATTGGTATGGCGAAGGACGCGTTCCAGAAGCTGAGTAAAATACCAAGACAGGAAAATTTCACTAGAAACAAAGAAGAGAGTGCTAGGCTGCTATGTGATGTCAGTTCTTCAATACAGCAGTGAATGTTGGACAATATCATTGAAGATGAAGGCAAAACTTGAAGCAGTGGAAGTGTGGTTCTACAGAAGGATGCTGCGGATATCGTGAACTGAGCATGCAAGCAACGATTAGGTGTTGGAAAGAATGGCAACGAAAAAGAAATTAATAGTGAGCATCAGAAAGAGACAACTGAAGTTCCTGGGACATGCAATGATGAAGGAGGGCTTGGATAACCTGATACTGACAGACCAGATAGAAGGAAAAGAGACAGAGAATGCACCGGATAACATATTTGAAGGACCTGATCAGGTGGATGCCGGAACGGGGTTGCATGGTGTAACAGGAGAAAACGTACTAAGAGCCACCAGCGGTAGGGAGAAGTGGAAAGCCATGATCGCCTATGTCCTGAAAGGACAGGGCACATAGAAGAGGAAGAAGGCGAGAAAATTGTACACTTCCATTTTATAATAACCATCCGGTATTTTGTATACATTGCAGAAGTCGCTGAAGTGTTGTCTTGTCTTAATTGAAAGGATGGTAACCTGATTTTGCCTGAAGCTCGGCTGAGGCACCTGTCCTGGTCAGATTGGAATAATTTATAATAATTTGTAGTGTGGGCTTCAGATAACACCGTCATAATGGTTTCTTTTTTTTTTTACTAAGATTCGTAAAGCAACGTTCACTCGTACCTATTCGTTGATGCGTTTTCTTTATGATTTCAGAAATATGTAATCTTGGAAATAAATCATATCGAGATTGAACAGGTGAAGAGGCTAATCCCTTGTTCCCTGTTTAGGATGTGGTTTCCTGCTTTCTCTTTTCCAATCTTTTTACTTTTTCTTTTTCAATTGGAGTAGATAGACTTAACTATCGCCCGGTTCACACTCCACCCACGTCTATTGAACAGGTGAAGAGGATCATCCCTTGTTCCCTGTTTAATATGTGGTTTCCGGCTTTCTCTTTTCCAATCTTTTCACTCTTACGTAGGCCCCTGCGCATCAGTGGCATTACCGTCTTGCTTGGGGTGATATGATTAAAAAAAAGTTAGAATATGCAAGTATCTTTGGTCAAATTCCGAACTCTAGCTAAAAATTTCTAGTGGGTTCAATACTCACTGGTTGCCTATTTATAAATTGATTTTGCATAACACAACAAAAGATGAGATTATTGGCATAAAATCAATCCCGTTTACATTGTTAAAACTGTTGTCCTCATCTTTATTGCCATGTTTACGACGTTTTGGCCGTTGTACGCTCCTGCTTTCTTCAGATGCTACGAATTTTGAAACGAATCCCTCATTTCGATCACTGGGATATATAATTCTCATTCCATGTGCGATGCTACTTCCGGATGTCATGTATTTATTAACCTTTAACTTAACTTTCTAAGTTATTTGTTCACCACTGCTGTAGTCTGGTATCCTTTTGTAGAACCACATTGTGAACATATTAGCAAGAATGTGGTTAAGATGGAAACGAAAAGGAAACAATTACTTAACATGGGAAAAAGACAGCTGAAGTTCCTGGGACATGTAATAAAAAGAGAGGGCTAGGAGAATCTGATACACACAAGTCAGATAGAGGGAAAACGAGACAGCGTAGCATACTTGATCGGATAAGGCAAATGAATGATAGGGTGGATTTTAGGAGTGATAACAGGGGAAAGCGTTTTAAGGGTTACTAGGGATAGAGAGATGTGGTAAGCCATAATCGCCTACGTCCTGAAGGGACGCATCAATTAGAAGAAAAATCACCTGCGTATTAGTAGCATTTCAGCATTGATTGGGCTGAAATGATTAAAGACAAGCAACATAATTTACTATATGTTTGCAATTGAAAAGTATTAATTTTACAATGATGATTCAGTCAGTTAAATGTCATACTTAATATACGCTTTAGGCGATCATATCTCGAAAGCGACATGACTGACTGGGCAGAACATTATCCCGCAGTAGGTTGCCATTGCTTTCTGCGGTAGACTGGTTGGAGGCAAGGCTATAGAATCCAATCTGTACTATAATTTAACCCATAACTGGAGAGAAGAGACGGATTAATACCTTTCCCAAGGGTATTTGTGCGTAAGTGAATGCGAGGAATTCAACTGGAATTTGAACTCAGCTCCCTCCGATTTGTCGTTCCGACTCGATATCCACTGCACCACAACGCACAATGATGATTACATTGTATTAAATCTAGGGTCATGAGTAACGTAACACAGTTCGGTATTAACTGATGCCTCTACTGAATTCAACATCACGTTTACAAAATAGCAGGACTGTTGCCTTATTACCATTCCTGTATCTGTAATTATCTCTTTGGCAGTTCATCGTTAATTACAGATGAAACAGAATCTTAATGTTTCCTTTTTGGACCTATTAGTTTTCTTCAAAACAAATTACCGCCCACCGCAAAATAGCAAATCGTCTTCGACTCGGCAGTAACGCCCACGCTGAGATGCATTGATCTAAATGTCCTTATTGCAGACAGAACTTATTCTCAAATTGTTTTACACTGACGTGACAAAAGTCAGGGTTTATGTGCTCAGTATCGTATCGGTCTGTTTGAGTTCGGCGAACTGCAACAAACCGAAGCGGTAGCGATTAAACAAGTGGCTAGAAGACCTATGCATGGTAGCGTTTTTCATGAAAAAAATCTCGCGGTTATTATCCTTGTGTATAACAGCTTTTTGTAGCCAGTGTCACTTAATGTTATTTTTTTTTATTGTGTTATCTGTGACATTCCGGCCGCAAAATCTACGGGCTTTTAGTTTTGTTGCAAAAAGTTTTAAATTTGATAGGTTCTTGACGGTTTGTAATTTTCCTATGTTTTTTCCATTTACTTTTAGTAGTTTCTAATTAAAGAAGATGGTATAGCGTTCCATAGGATATCCGTTGTGCTGTAATGGGTATCGCTTCAGAATAAGAAATCGGAGAACCGAGTTCGAATTCTAGTTGAATTTGTCGCATTCACTTACGCGAAAATACCATTGGAAAGCTATTAATCCATCTCTTCTCCGTAAAGCTATGTTTTAAATATAATGGCAGATTGGGTTGGGCATAGCCTTGGTTGGCTGCCAGTTAATTGCAGAAGGAAATGAAAACATACTGGCTGAAAATCTTCTGCTTAGTCAGTCATGGATCGAAAGAGACATGATCATCCAAGCGTGTATTCCGTATGGCACTTAATTGATTGATTTGGATAAAAGAATTGAATATCAGGAAAGACTGGATTCTATAACTTTGGTTAGAAGCCAGTCTACCACAGAAAGAAATGTCAACCTACTGCCTAGTCAGTCGTGAATCGAAAGAGACATGATCGTCCAAGCGTATATTCCGTATGGTACTTAATTGATTGATTTGGATAAAAGAATTGAATATCAGAAAAGATTGGCTTCTATAACTTTAGTTGGCAGCAATTCTACCACAGAAAAAAATGGCAACCTACTGCAGGAAAATCTGCCTATTCAGTCATGGATCGAAAGAAACATGATTGACCAAGTGTGTATCACACAGGGCACTTAACAGAGTAATTTATGGCGTCACAAAATGATAGATTACATTTTAAATGCAAGTATCTTGGATTTTAAAACATGATATAGAGCATCAAATATTTTTATTAAATAAATGATAATTGATGTAAAAAAAATTGGATATTACATCCCTGAGGTGGTCACCGCTACGGCGAACATAGGCGAGCTCGCTCTTTCATTTCAAATAAAGTTAACATAGCCTGTCTCACAGAAGTTTGTAACAACAAGTAGGATCATCTTGAAGAATGGTGCCTTTCGCTTTCCAATTGTCTAAATTTCCATAGGGCTGCAACAATGCATCTTTGGTTGGTGAAGTATGCTTTGACTACACATGCAATTTCTTTTGAGATCAACGACATTAATAAGGTGCACCGTCAGCAGAAGAAATATAAGATTGCTTTAGGAAATAGCAAAATCTTAAATTATATGCTGAGCTTTTGTATACTAGTTATGTAATATATATATATATATATATATATATATATAAGATAATTAATATATACATATATAAGAAAAATTAAGACAGAAATAAAACCAAGAAATAATAATTAATTTTTCTTATATTTGCTCTATATGTATTTATATGCATATATGTTTAGAGCTCTCGTAGTTTAGAGCTCTACCACTGTATGCAAAGGATACTCCTTTGGATTCTTCTATGTCCACAGGGCATGTTAATATATATATATATATATATATATATATATATATATATATATATATATATATATATATTGTCATTTCAGAATCCAAGATACTTGCATCTTATATGCGTTCCATCTTTACGATATTTTCTCTCTCTCTCTCTCTCTCTCTGTATATATATATATATATATATATTGTTATAAATCCAAAAGGATGAGCAAATAGGTAAATCCCCAAAAGCCGATCCTATTAATATTAATATTAAAATTGAGGGCTCGATGTAAATAGTATGTTCTATTTACAAAGCCAAATTCCCTCTTTCTTAAAAAATTGTTAATCCCACCACAACTTCATGTGTATGGATATGTTTTTTGGCTTCTTCCGGTATAAAAATCTTGTAGCATTTTTGTTTTTCGCTGTTGCTGACGAAGCGAGGATTTCCTCATTGAAATGGCCATCCAATTGAATTAAATTTTGAAATTTATGTACATATATACAGGGCCATGGCTGAGGCTAAAAAACATCGGGCACAGAGAAATTTGCCCGGATTTATTAGTCGACAATGTGATGACGTCATCAGTGTCATCCGTTTCCAAAAACTATGACTTTTGCGGATTTTTTCGCCTATTCCAATGAAAAATAGGCACAGAACGTGAACGAAAGCAGGAAATTGGGTTCGGACTTTCTGAGTATAACCAGTCTTTTCTCCCAAAATTGATAAATAAACAAACAAATTTTTACTACGTTCATTCGGATGTTTGCTTCGTTTTCATTCTTTCTTTCTTTCTTTCTTTCTTTCTTTCTTTCCTCGTGAATTGCTTAGCTTGATTTCTGACGAAGACATTTTTCCTTGCCCGGATTTTCACTATGATTGCACGGATCGGCCCGGACCAGTACCCGATGTGCCCGGTAGTCAGATATGGCCATGCATATATATATATATATATATATATATATATATATATATATATAAGTTGAATATAATGATCGGAATCCGACAAGATGATAGAATAAGGCGAAGAACAAAGTAGGAAACGTATCAATCGCTTTACTTTTATGAAAGCGTCTTCAAAGATCGAGGTAAAAATGAAAAGCAGTTCTATACATACTCATACAAAATATTCCAGACATTTTAAAATATTTATCTATTCTTTTAATACACGTGACATATATCTAACCAATACGAATCAACTCTAAATCACAAGATGCCAATATACTGTCTCTTTGCAAAAAATTATCATTTTTACCTCGATCTCTGAAGAAGATTTAATAAAAGTGAAACATGACACATTTCTTACTTTGTTCGTTACTTTATTATATTATATTATATTATATTATATTATATATATATATATTTGTGTGTATTTGTGTGTTAGAGTGTTATGTGTTTTACATGAAGGAAGGTGGTTATTGGTGATATCTTGTCATATGTATTTCCTGCTTATTATTTGTACATAGGAATTGTAGTTTTGTACGAAGTCTGTTTATTTTTTTTAATTTTTAAAAACTCATTTCATTCCAATCAAAGTGTTAAAGCCACGAATACAGAAGGGATCACTGAGGACAAAATAGACTAAAGAAAACTGAGTAAACTTTATTGAAGTGAAAGAACAATAAAAGAACGGCGACTGTGGAATTCTTTTCCACATGACGGATACAATCTCCAGGAGTTTAAATGTAAGGTCAATAGACACCTCCTAACAAACTAACTTCCATTCTTTCAAACACTCTTCCCACCCACCCAACTATCTATCACCCCACTTCTGACATTTCCTATATCTAACCACTCTTCCTATTTACCTCCCCCTATGTAGCCCCAAGCGCAATAGTGGCAGTGGAATGCCTTGCTTGAGGTGAAATGATTAAAAAAAAATATCAAACACAAAATCAATCGCCATTTCCTGTTTTCTTACAGGAAATGGCGATTGATTTTGTGTTTAAATTTTTGAAGATCGTATTTGACAGGAAAGCAAAACACACACACACACACACACACACAACAAAAAAAACAAACAAACTAAAATACAGTGACAGCAGCGAGATGTGCAAGAGAAAAAAATGATACTAAAGAAGATAGTAAAACGGTAAAACAATGAAACCTAACTGCCAATCAAGTGCTGCGGTTAAATAGGAGTCGAGCTACTAAAGTTAAAAGCTCATCAAAATTAAGGAACATAACATTGAACGTTTGTCATAGAAAAAGCGACAGTGAAGCGTTAGCTACTCAACGTTTTATTTGTTGGAAAGAGGTTGTAGATTTGAAGATAATTTCTCCCCCACAAGGTCACTCAATGGTTTTTTTACTCTATCGAGACTGGAAAGTAAGTGTTGTACAATGTTTGATCTATAGAGTTAATATTGGCCACTGAATAAAGTGCATTGACAAGAAAGGAGATTATGCTAAAATCAAAATAGCTGCGGATTCGTCTATGTGTTGTGTCCCTTCAGGACGTGGTTGATCATGTTTCCCCACAAAATTTTCTAATCGTTTGTAACTCTTAATAAGGTTTGTCATTTCATTATTTCCCACAATTCCTTTTCTATCATACATTTACACAAGTTCGTTAGACTACACGCTGCTTTCTTCTGTGCCTCCGGCGCCCAATGCGTCTAGTGAGTCTCAAATTCTCTAGGCCGTCTTTTCGAATTATGAGCCCTAGTAATTTCAACTGTATCTTTCTAATTGTACGTACAAGTGTCCTTTTTGCTTCCATTTTACTTAATGTTCAATCATTAGCATTCCCAGTATCCTTCTGTAGAATCCCATTTCTGTTGCCTTAAGTTGCTTTTCATCTGTCAGGAGATTGTCTAGGATCGATATTACATAACAGGTAATCACTCTTTTTCTTGTTTTAACAAAAACCTCATTCTCTTTCTTAATACTTTGTTTAGATTCTGGAAATCATTATACCTAAAATTCACAAAGACTACTTCATAAAGTGAATTACTGGAGATTAAGAAGAATTAATGAAGGAGATGAAATTGAAATTAAATATTTGCCGTTTAAAATAAATGATTTTGTTTTTAGGGTGCAGTCTTACTGATGCATTATGTACGAACAAAAATTCGTCTCGATTTTAAGTGAATATTTGTCCATAGGTTTATTCAGCCATTTTGGTCGAGCAGTTTGAAGCTGCTTCATGATTCCATCCTCCCAGAACTTGACATGTTTTCTGTGTGTATATAGAAGTAAGTAGAAGAAATACATTAAACGCTGGTTACAATTTGAAATGTTAAAGATGCAAAGACATTAAACATGTAGATCTTGAAATCCTAAGTATTTAAATATTAAACATAGCATTTTATCTAACTCAACAACTTAGCACTTTTATTAGTTGATTAATTTTATACGGCTTATCAACACTGTACAGGTTATTTAAAATCAGAAAGAAAATTTTAGATTGTAAGACTTTTTTTATTTGAGACAATAATGATTTCAAGATAAACATTTTCTTAATTAACACATACCTGGAGGTGGTGAATAGGTGGATTCATACCTTTCACAAAGGTATCTGCGCATAAGTAGGTATAACGAACCACAATAGGATTGGAACTCGGCTCTTTGATTAACAATTCTGCGTTATTAACCATTATTCCAGCCGCACACCCAAGCTTACATCATCTGATATTCACAAGGTACTGATTAGGATGTCTACAGCTATATCGTGTTAAATACACCGGTTCCCATTCGATCACCGAAGTTAAGCAACACCGAGCCTTGTCAGTACTTAAATGGGTGACAATTTGGGAATACCAGGTGCTGTAAACGTAGGGACCAAGAATGATCCACCGGTTCTCTAGGGTTGGGTGCAGGGCTAACAACCTTGCCCCGTAAAAAAACAGTTTGTTACAGAAACAGCAACAAAAAGTTGCTGTCCTATGCACCCATTGGGTGTGATGGATAAATGATGATGATGACTGATTAGGATGGACATTACTTCACTTTGATGATCGTATGTAACCGGTGTTTCAAGTTTATATGGGCGTAAAGCTTATCGCTTTTATTTTCATTCATATTGATTTAATTAGCCCATATTGTATTGTAATTAAGTTGATGAAGATAGGAAATGCATTTTATGATCCTGAACGTAAATCTACTACAGAAGAGACAACAATTACTGCGCATTCAATATATTTTCGCCTGAATTAATTCTATGAATGAAAGCGTTATTTGCTTATAGAAGTCCTTTCTCGGAAAGAAATGTATCAATAAACAGTTTTTTTTATCTTCTCGTATATATATGCGTGTGTGTGTTTTAATCAATAAGTATTGATTAATTTATGATTCAATGATTCGATGACCATTGTTGAAGTCAAATATTGAACATATTATTGACAGAGACACTGTCCATGTTGAGATGATTCACACAATTTTACGTAAATCAAAAGTTAGCATTATTATTTTATTTCACACACACACACACACACACACACACACACACACACACACACACACACACACACACACACACATATATATAGTATTATTGTGTGAACGTTTGTCATTTAAATGAGCAGAGTCATGGCAACTTCGAAGCCACCATTAAAATCTTCTTATTCCTCTGCTTTTATCCAATCTGCTGTTGTGTCCCGGTTTTATTGTTAATCATATGGAGCTTGGTGCAAATTATTAATAATGCTTTGTGGAGCACTAAGCATCCTCACAACACAACGCTATATATATATATATGTGCATGTGTGTGTGTGTGTGTGTGTGTGTGTGTGTGTGTGTGTGTGTATGTATTGATTGTTTAATACTTAGTTTTTGGTCCTAAATAGGGTTAGACCAGTACACATTTGTATTAAAAACTATTCTATACTATTATATTGTAGAACTTTTGAATATTTTTCATTTATAAACAAGTTAATTCGCTACCTTGGTTTCCACCACGAGTGGTTTCTTCAGGCGATTTTTAAAAATCACCCGGAGAAACCACTCGTGGTGGAAATCATCTAAGCTCTGAATCGTTGACGCGTTGTTGTTTTTGATCGACTGTGAGTAAACGCGGCATCCACTTTGAACACAGCTTTCTCATTGACAAATGTTCATGCAAAATGGTGAATACACTACGTTCTGCTATGTTCAACCTCACGCAACATATATTTGAGATAGGCCAAACCGCGTTTGTGGATTTTTTCGGTGTTTCCCGGGACAATTACCGATTTTGGGTGACCTAAGCGTTCAGCATCAACTGTGTTTGTATGACCGCGTTTAATGTCAGCATACCACCTCTTAAACGTTGTTTCCGACAGAGTCCGAATAACACTTATCAAGCCATTGTTTTGCGAACAGTATTTTACTTATCAGAAGGCAATGTTTTTATCAACACACCAAATTTAGATCTATATCTTTTGTTTGAAAAATTGCAACTATACCTTCATTAAATAATTGTAATTTGTAAACTAATAAACCGATTGGCTCCAAATTTTGTAACGTGCCATTTGAAGATCAGTAATTTATAAAAATCATATGGATTTTTTATTAGTAGTGCCATTTATATGTCAGGCCCGGGACTTATAGTCTAATGTGTTACCAAACGGACAAAACTAGAACTTCAAAGGGTAGCCGTTATATTAAATGTGCTAAGGATATATATATATATATATATATATATATATATATATATATATATGAAATATGTTTTAGGTGAAATAAGTATGACAAAGTGGAAAAAATTGCCGTGTGGCGCTTTAAGTCTTTCTGGATTTCATTGGATTTCATAGGATTAAGTTGATAATTACACATGCACACGAAAAAAAAAAAAAAAAAGAAAAAACACTGAGAATGTTAAGGTTAAAATAGAGCATGCCCTGTCCGAAAATTTGACAGCGTTTAAAATGTGCATAACATCTGAGTAAGTACATGCCGCAGGCAAACCAAATTGAATAGGCTTCATGTTGAACAATAAAATGATTAATTTATCAAAATTCAAACAGGATATTCAAAAGAATATTCAAAAGGATGTAGATTTTTTTAACCACCTTCACAAAGTTTCGCAAGTGGCAAGAATCACAAGTATTGTGAATCAATAAGTAGTTATAATAAAACATTTTACATAACGACACAAATGCGTTCATGTTTCAGTATTATTAACTGTACTTCGACAGGTGATGGTTAGTAACAGGTGATAGGGATGATTCTTAAAAAAATCGCTACCCTTTTTCAGACATTAAAGCCTCCTCTTAAGTGCCTAAAAAGGATGAAAATGGGTAACGAATTGTTTATAAATTTCCATAAAAATCAGTGATCAACCATCGCCTCACGAAGTACAATTCATAATACTGTAAGATGAAATCATTTGTATTAAAAAGTATTCTATACAATTATATTGTAGAACTTTTGAATATTTTTCATTTATAAACAAGTTAATTCGCTACCTTGGTTTCCAAAGAGATGTAAAATGTTTTTATTATAACTACGTATGCGTAATTTGAATTCCTTGCATTCACTTACGCACAAGTACCCTTTGGAAAGGTATTAACCCGTCACTTCCCTCCAGTTATGGGTTAAATAATAGGACAGATTGGGTTCTATAGTCTTGGCTGGCAACGAGTCTACCGCAGAAAGTAATGGCCGCCTACTGCGGGATAATCTTCTGCCCAGTCAGATGTCTCTGATCACCCAAGCGTGTATCATGTATGGCACTCAACTGACTGACTTATAATAAAAACATTAAAATCATAATATAATGCTCTAACTTGTATTGAGCACTTTAAAAAAGGAAATGCTACGAATTGTAGACTTTTACTCAATTTTTTTTCTTACTATTCTGATAAGCAAGGCAAGCACTCCTAATAGCTTAAGAGTAATATGCAATCTATGTTTAACAGAAAAAAAATGAGATTTAGAAATTTTAATATTAGAATGAACTTCTGAATAAACGTAGAGAAATTATTACTATGTGTCATCACAGGAATAGATTTAAATTTCAATAATTATCTTAGTATTCCATTGAGTCACAATAGAATTTAAAAAAAAATTTGCGAAGCAGTAACCTTTTCCTCACTACCTACCACTACTAACCAAATGGTCAAGCCACATGCCTCCCACTACCATAAGAGAAATTACTACTAAGATTCCTCTAGCTTAATTTAAAGTCAACATTCCCCCACCCCTTTCTTTACTATTCTCAACTGGACCTAATTTTAAGAATTTAGTTGTATCATTAAGTATATTGTCCATCTTTGATACATAATCAGAATTGTCTAGTAGAACCACACCAGCACCTTTATCAGGTCTAGTAATAACCAGGTTATAATTGTTCTTTAAACTTTTAATATCCATGACAGTACTGTTCTCTCCATTTGGACTTAGAAAAAAAACAGCTAAAGAACCCGCAAAAGAATGGGCATATCTGATCGGGCGCCCCTGCCATTCATTTCAGGGTTTTCGACAGGCTCTACAGGAGAATCTGTAACGTGATCGGTCCCGACCTAGCAGCTTGGCTTCAGCCACTTGCTCACCGGCTGGATGTGGCTTCCCTCTGTCTATTCTATAAATATTTTCATGGTTTCTGCTCCGACGAGATTAGCTTACTGATGCCCCCTCCAAAAGAATTTAATCGAGCAACCAGACTGTCAACAAGGTCCAACCCTTTTACAGTTTAATCAACTAAATACAGCCGCCATTTCTACTCCATCAGCTTCCTTTCTCGCACTCGCTGCCTGTGGGACTCCCTTCCGTATACCTGCTTCCCTGACAGCTACAATCTCCAAGAATTTAAATGCAACGTCAATTCCCATCTCTTGTTCACTTGACTCCAGTCCTTCTATCGTCCTTTCTCCACCACCTCGTGTATATTGTTCTTTTCCTTTCTCACTTTACCCTCTCAGCTGGTATTTTCATCCTTCTCTTGCCATTTTTCTGACATCCCCAGTAACTGGTTCATCTTTCCCTTCGCTCTCCCTCTGCTTAAACTTTCACTCTTCACTTATGTAGCCCTCTGCGCACCAGTGGCGGTAGCGCTTTGCTTTGGGTGAAACGATTAAGAAAACAAAATAAAAAATACTGATATCTCCATCTTTTTTTACATCATTTTTTTAAAATCATATCACCCCGAGCAAGGCGGTAACGCCACTGAAGCGCAGGGGGCTACGTAGGAGTGAAAAGATTGGAAAAGAGAAAGCCGGAAACCACATCCGAAACAAGGAACAAGGGATGAGCCTCTTCACCTGTTCAATAGTCGTGGGTGGAGTGTGAACCGGGCGATAGTGTAGTCTATCTACTCCAATTGAAAAAAAAAAAAAAAAAGAAAAGAGTGAAAAGATTGGAAAAGAAACCACATCCTAAACAGGGAACAAGGGATGAGCCTCTTCACCTCTTCAATAGACGTGGGTGTAGTGTGAACCGGGCGATAGTGTAGTCTATCTACTCCAATTGAAAAAAAAAGGAAAAGAGTGAAAAGATTGGAAAAGAGAAAACCGGAATCCACATCCTAAACAAGGAACATGCAAAGTTCTGAGGATGAAGCAGGATAAAAAAAAAGAGGATCTTCGTCTTTCTTTACATGTCATTGTTGCTTTCTTTATTTCTCTCCGATTTCATGCAGTAATTATCGATAAAATATAAAAACCTTAAAAGAATCTTTGGAAAAAAAATTAGTTGATAAATCTTTTGTTTCTCAATATCGCCCTCGGTATAACAGCAAGACCTCTGGTCGGGTGATTGAGAGTTTTGAGGAGCGTGGTACTACCTCTTAAATGCCGTTGTTCCCAGATCCACCCAAAACCGGCGTTAATGTTCCAGTAGTGAATCGCCGAAACAAAAAAAAAAAAGAAAAAAAAAGAAATTCCTATTAAAGTATAAATATACGTTTTTATCGTAAAAACACTAGCAGTATATTATTATATAAAAAAAATGACCAACAATACATATATTAAAATTACTAACAATACGCACAGACGAACAAATTGAACCGACTTCACCCAAATCTATTTAAAATACTACCAGACAACTACCAAAAAAGAACTTTAATTACATGAAACAATATAATATCCTGATTTCTTAAACCAAGCTGTATTCCAAAATATAACTTACAAAACGAAGCTACAACAAAAAACACATATCACCCCCTCTAGTAATTATGTCTACACAAACATGTACGTATATTCACAAAAGCTATCATTAAAGTTTAGCATTAAATGACGTGTAAGGAGTTGATATGCAGTTAAACAAACAAATCAATCAATGTTTCTTAATAAGTCATTTAAAAAATTCTCTTTTTTTCTAATATTCTGATAAAAATCGATCACCAGAAAGATGAAATGAAAATGGGCAATAGACATTTGCGCCCAAAAGTAACGAAGCAAAACTGTTTGGACTCCTAATTTTTTTTTTTGAATAAAATCTTTGCAAAATGAGGATAAAAATAAAGGCGAAATTTGACAATTTTAAAAAATCAGTTTGATGGGTTGATAAAATCTGACCAACTAGTGACCTCCCACTAGCACTGAACGAACCTAGACTTTTCATCTCTTCGGGTTAACTCTCACAACAGACCTCAAGTGGAATGCCTATATCGAATCCATAGCAAAATCCGCTGCTGAGAAGGTCGGTTCTCTATGTAGGGCCCGGAAGTTTTTCCTGGCTGAAACCATTCTGCACATATAAAAAAATCTACCCCCCCCCCGTCCGTGCATTGAATACTGCTGCCATATCTAGTCCAGTGTTTCTGCTATCTATCTTGACAAAATCCAACGGAGAATCAGTAATGTGATGGATCCCGACTTGGCAGTTAAGATACAGTCACTTTCTCACCGGTGTAATGTGGCTTTCCTGTTTCTCTTCTACAAATACTTTCACGGCTCCTGCTCCGAGAAATTTAGCTTAGTGGTGTCCCCTATTTATAAATTTACTCTAGCCACAAGATTAGCAACTAGGTCCCACCCTTTTAGCGTAAAACCAATAAATTGTAAACGCCAATTCTACTCCCTCAGCTTCTTTTCTCGCACTTCCCGCCTGTGAAATTCCCTTCCGTTTACTTGCTTCCCTGACAGCTACAATCTCCAAGAATTTAAATGTAAGGTCAATAGTCATCTCTTATCTCACTACCTTGCATCATCTCTTTCATGCTCCTTTTTCGTTCACTCAACTCTCATCAATATTCTCATCCTTCTCTTACCCACTTCCTGACACCCCCTAAAACCTGTCACTCTTTCTCATAACTTTCCTCTTATGTAACCCCCTGCGCATCAGTGGCAGTAAACTGCTTTGCTTAGGGCGATATGATTAAAAAATATCTCAACGAATAATTCTTAATATTTTCTTCAAATTTCTCCATCTTGTACAAAGCTTATATTTTCTATTTTTGAATTGTCTTTTTTCTTCCTCTTTCTCCCCTCTATTTTTTCTTCCTCTTCTTCCTCCTCTTCCTTTTCTTCTTATTCCTTTTCTTCTTCATCCTCTTCTTTCTTCTTCTACATCTTCTTTCTCTTCCTCTTCTACTGTTCTTCACCTTCCTTTTCCTCCTCCTTTTCCCCTCCTCTTGTATTTTTCTTCTTTCTTTTCTTTTTTCTTTTCTCCCTTTTCTTCTTCTACTGTTTGTATACGCAATGTCCTTTTTAGACGTAGGCGATTATAGCTTCTCACAATTTCTATTCTTTGTAACTCTTTGTAAGATTTATTTTTTCTACTCCCTTCTCGAGCGTTTTTCTGCCAAACATTAACACAAGCTTATTAAGAGCGGCAGAAGGAGACTTACGGTTTATAACTGCACCATTTTTTTTTAAATACGCGAGTTTCGAGTTATCTAAGCCTTGTCCTTACCTTGTTCTTAACAGGTTTTTATAAACTGTGATTGTCAAATAACATGCCCGTTCATGATGTAAGTGATAATGGCTCCTGACAGCTTCCTTTTTCTTTAATATCTATAAGCATTTTATTGAGGTGTTTCTGCTTGAAAAAGATAGGGTAATGGTTTCTGTTGACTTCACCATGGTTTTGAATTTAGAGTTGACTTACTCCTATACTGGTTGCCAACTAAGGCTAGAAAATCAGGTTTTCTTCACTATTTGTGATATATGCTATATTTATGTTAGGGCGCCGCTCCTATTTGACTACTGTTCCCATTGCTATATATAGCAATGGTGGATTCTCTAACAATTTATATATTCTGTATTTATGTAATGTTATATTTAGTGGGAATATTATTTAAGAAGACTTTTTTTTTCAAGCAGTAAAACTAGGTACTACACCCTTCTGATTATGCATACGCATTTCTTTTACAAAGCTCGGAAAAATTGCTATAAAAATAATAAACATATAATAAAAATGAAGGAATCCAAATTAGCCGCTGCCTTTGAAAACATTCATGTATTATCTAACAATAACCATGAACTATTTTTATCCATCTGGCAGGTTTTTGTTTGATTAAAAATATTTCCTCATAAAAATAAAAATTCGCTTGCGCAATTTCTGCATTTCTACCTGGAACGAGTCCGTGAGCAACGACGAGGTGTTAGAGAGGATTCAAACGAGAAGAAAACTCATATTTAACACCAAAAAGAGACATCTGAGTTTACTGTGACACGTTATGAGGAAGGAGGGTCTAGAGAATCTTATGCTCACAGGACGGATAGACGGAAAGAGAGACATGGGAAAACAATGCGAGACATATTTTATAGGCTTGAGCAAATGGCTGGCGGATACAATAAAGCTTTCATTGCACCGAGTAACGCCGGGCTATACTGCTAGTCTACTATAAAATATTTCTGTAAAAACCCTTACATTAAAGTAGCTAAAGTCAAAACTGGTGATGTCGACAAAAAAGCTTTTAAGCTAAAAAAAAAGGTCTTATTTTATCACTTAAAAATGTGTATTAAAACTTCACATAAGTAAGGTTTGAAAAGTTTTAATTTAAAAAAATTAAATTCTGTAAAATAAATAAACTTGTATTACGTTATGTAAGTATTACCTACACTAACTACAGATATAATTTTATTTTTGTATTTCTTTTTTAAATGTTTTTATAAAGAATTTTCGCTAACTAATTTTTGATAAAAAGTATTTCACCAGATTCGACTTTGAATTAACAATACTTTATAATAAAACTAGCAGTATAGCAGTATTAACACTAATCCATGGTCCTGGAACTCAGACTCTTTGGACATTGGCACGAAAGACTAAAAAGCAGTAGTTGTTTCCAGTTAAAACGAAACCGTGTACCGAAAGAAAAATGAATGGATGTAAGTCAAATTTTGATTTCCTGCTATCGATATCAAATTTTCTGCACTATTGTAAGAACTACAACCTTGAAACTTCTGAATATCGTTTCTTATGTCTTTGTCTATGAGTGTATCAAATTTGATTAAAATCGGACCACTCCTTCTATAACCCGATATTTTCGATTATCGATATTCGATATTTATCGGGGGGTACCTCAACATAAAACCTAGCTAAGAACACTTGCAGATGCTTATAGTACAACTGTGTAAATTTTCAATTAAATCGGTTCAGCCATTTCGGAGTCTATAGGTAACGGATACACACAGACACTCACAGACAGACAGACAGACAAAGTTCCATTTATAAATAAGTTTAGATTACACTAACTACAGATATATATTCATTTTTGTATTTCTTTATGAAATTTTTTAATAAAGAATTTTCGTTAACTAATTTACGATAAAAAGTATTTCACCAGATTCGACTTTGAATTAACAATACTTTATAATAAAATATTGTATATATTTTAACGTTAACTCATATTAACGTTAGAATGAATATATAGTTTCTCTTTCACAAAATTTCTTAGAAAATCGTGAAACATACGGGGATAACGTATTTTTTCTTCTCCTCAGCACCTAACTATTACCATACAAACACAAACAGCAAGCCTGTTAAATTATTTTTTTTTTTAAGTAAGGCAGTGTTTAAAGCAAATATCAAATTATTTCGAATTAATAGATAAATAAATAATAAGGAAAAATATTTTTTTAATAAATGAGCAACGTCTTTACCCTATTCTAATTCTCATTATCGTCGTATATATCTTTTCCATTGAGAGTTTTTCTCAGAATATTTTTTCAAAACAATATTCTATATAATAAAATGATGAATAAAAAATATTTTTATACGCTACAAATTTTTGCTACTGCCTATGCATACACATTTACTTTTAACAAAACTCGTAAAATTGCTATAAAGGCAATATACTCAACACACAACAAAAATGGAAGAATCCATATTAGTTACTGCCTTTCAAATCATACCTGTATTCTCTAACAATGACCCAGAACTGTTTTTTTTATCTACCTGGAAGCCATTTTTGTGATTAAATATACTTCCTCAGAAAAACAAAAATTCATTTTCTGCTCTACATGTAAATACAGCTGAAAAACCCATCACAGACAAACACCTAAGTCAGATTAAAACAGAAGTTAATACTCCGTACTTCATTCTCTGAGAGGAGACTGCAACAGTTATTGGAAACTGGAGTTTTGGCAAGTAGAAAACCATCTCAACTCCTGCGTTGTTTACAGTCTCTATCCGGCAATATGTTGGCTGATTGTGTTTTGCAACACATATTTTTAGGAAAGCTGCCAGAAATAGTGCAGGTATCCTTAACGGCAATTGGAGACAATTTACCTATGAATAAGCTGTGGGATACACCTGGTAAATTAATGAAAGTCATGACCCAAGAAAACCTAGTTGCGAATTCACGGACACAGAGTAATGAAATCACCTAATGCAGGAGGAAAATAAATTGTTGAAAACGCAAATAGGTGCTTTGACTAAAAAATTCAACAATTACAAAAACACCAGCAGCACAGTTTCTAGAGAAGCAGACAACGATACATGTCAAAAGGAAGAAGCAATGTCTGTTACTACTACAAGAGATTCGGTGACAGGTGTATAAAATGCAGCAGTTCTTACTATTACAAGTTAAAAGGAAACGAATAAGCCAACAATCTTTGTCGAGGAGATACGTTGGCATTTCAATCCCAAGTCGATTCTTCCACAAAATCGACAGAAATTCAAAAACAATTTGATCGATAGTGGAGCACAAATATGGCTAGTCCTAGCTTCCCAGTCAGATAAATTAAAAGATCCGGAAAAAATTCCCATTAATAGCCGTAAAGGGTTCGATTATCCACGCATCTAAACATAGATCCATGACAATTTATCACAATGGCGCGATTCCCAGTTAATTTTCATTGTGGCCGACATCACTACAACAATTTTGCATCATTATAATCGATATTAAAATACAACAGTTGATTGGCACAAGGTTAATTGACACAAAGACTGACTTCAAATCTATTGGTTGCTTAAAATTTGCAGTACTTTTTAGTCCAAAGTTGCATCTGCTGAAAAAAAATAACACTGAATATTTGGAAAGATTGTTCAATTATCAAGACGTTACCGAACCAAAATTCAACACCCCTTTGAAAAAACATGAAAACACACACTGCATGAAAACAATTCTTACAAAGATATTTTAACCAAGTTTTACAATAAATGCCAAATACAGGTGGGAGATACCAGAATCAAGCAAGTATAAAAATTTAAATACCTAGGAAGTGTTCTAACAGGAGATGGAAAGTGCGACACAGAGATCCGAAGGCGAATTGGCATGGCAAAGGACGCGTTCCAGAAGCCGAGTAAAGTACTAAAACACAGAAAAATTTCACTAGAAATAAAGAAAAGAGTGCTGGATTGCTATGTGATGTCTGTTCTTCAATACGGCAGTGAATGCTGGACAATATAATCGAAAATGAGGATAAAACTGGAAGCAGCAGAAATTTGGTTCTACAGAAGGATGCTGCGGATAATTAGGACCGAGCATGCAAGCAACGATGAGGTGTTGGAAAGAATGGCAACACAGAGGAAATTAATACTGAGCATCTGGAAGAGACAACTGAAGTTCCTGGGACATGCAATAAGGAAGGAGAGCTTGGAGAACCTGATACTGACTGGCCAGATAGAAGGAAAGGGAGACAGAGGAAGGTAGCGGATAACATATTTGCAGGGCCTGATCAGGTGGATGACGGAACAGGGGTTGCGAGGTGTAACAGGAGCAAACATACTAAGAGCCACAAAGATAGGGAGATGTGGATAACCATGATCGCCTACGTCCTGAAGAGACAGGGCACATAGAAGAAGAAGAAGAAGTAGCAGAAGAAGAAGAAGAAGAAGAAGAAGAAATTCAGGTTACCGTTAAAATGCTGATGTGCTTATTGTAAACTATTTACCAGAATAACTAAAAAGCCATTTACAAAAGTTTTTTGAAAGATTTCTAAAATATGATGTAGTGAATCTAATCAAACGTAAATTTTGTTTGTGTAAATTTAACTATTTTTAGTCATAAGACTGATAAAAATGGTATCAAACCATGACCTAAAAGAATCGAAGCTATTCACTCTTTGCAAGTTCCCAAAACTTTAAATAAATCTACGCCAATTCATTTTTATAGAAATTTTATCCCCAACTCGCCGGAAATACTTTCATCATTGAATGATGTTCTTCAAGGACAAAAGAAAAAGAACTGTGATATAAATCTTTCTGAAAAAAAGTGTTGTCAAAATTTAATTTGGCAAAGAAAAAGTTAGCCAATGTTAGTAACCAGATTTTTACCAATCATCAAGCAGAGTTATCCTTAGCAGTAGATGCCTCGAGCTTTGTCATTAGAGCAGTTTTGCAACAACATAAATCAGATTAATGCTTCCAAGTGCATTTCGTTTTAAAGAAATTATTAAAAACCGCGGACCAGAATGAATGGCAGTGTTCTGTGCTAGCTGACGCTCTCTACATTTATTGAAAGTTAGATCTTTTCCCTTGCTCACAGATCAAAACATTTAATCAGAGTAAACAAGGCGAAATCAGATTACTATTTTTCCGTGATTTTATCAGCCATTTGGCAAATGATATTCAAAATATTAAAGGCTCTGAAAACATTCTAGCATACACTGCCGTATTTACTCCCCTCTCGATAAGAAATCTGCCGAGGCCGACAAAGCAAACCTCGCTACTGATCTTGAAAAGGACTTTCAATCTGTGGTGGACTAGGGTAAGAAATGGCTCGTAAATTTGAATGCATCCAAAACGAAGCTGCTCTTTTAGGCCGAGGAGGCGCAGTGTATTGCCTTCAGGGAGACTAGCCTGATCCATGCTGATGAGGAGGAGTAGCATGGATCAGGCTAGTCTCCCTGAAGGCAATACACTGCGCCTTCTCGGCCTAACTCTCTCATCTGACCTGAAAAGGAATAACTACATTAAATCCGCTGCTAGGATGGTCGGTTCACTGTGTAGAGCCAGCCAGTTTTCTCGTTTGAATCCATCTTGACCAGATACAAATATATCATCCACTCGTGCATTGAATACTGCTGTTATATTTGCCATCCTGAAGCTAACAGTGTGATAAAACGTTTTCATCATTCTCTGAGCGAATCCCTGAAAACAGCATTGAACTATACTGCTTGGATTCAGAATATTCCATTTATACTAGCATATCACTCAATAAATCCCGGACCTACATAATAAAAAAACAACTTTTCGGCAAAATTAGACTTTATTCCTCAACATAGTTTCTTTTAGGGTGAAACACGTTTTTCTGATAATTCGATGCCTTTTTGAAGAACGATTTGGCTTTGGCCTTAAAATAAGGCCTCAGTTTCTGATATCACTTCTTCATTAGATCCAAATCTTTTTGCCTGGATCATTATTTTGAGATCTGCGAACAGCCAGTAGTCGGAAATGGTGAATCCATGTTTCATCCATTGTCGAATATTTCCGCAAAAATTTTTCTTCTTGCGTTGAAGCAGTTGCAAACAACGCTCTGAATCGTTGACGCGTTGTTGTTTTTGATCGACTGTGAGTAAACGCGGCATCCACTTTGAACACAGCTTTCTCATTGACAAATGTTCATGCAAAATGGTGAATACACTACGTTCTGCTATGTTCAACCTCGCGCAACATATATTTGAGATAGGCCAAACCGCGTTTGTGGATTTTTTCGGTGTTTCCCGGGACAATTACCGATTTTGGGTGACCTAAGCGTTCAGCATCAACTGTGTTTGTATGACCGCGTTTAATGTCAGCATACCACCTCTTAAACGTTGTTTCCGACAGAGTCCGAATAACACTTATCAAGCCATTGTTTTGCGAACAGTATTTTACTTATCAGAAGGCAATGTTTTTATCAACACACCAAATTTAGATCTATATCTTTTGTTTGAAAAATTGCAACTATACCTTCATTAAATAATTGTAATTTGTAAACTAATAAACCGATTGGCTCCAAATTTTGTAACGTGCCATTTGAAGATCAGTAATTTATAAAAATCATATGGATTTTTTATTAGTAGTGCCATTTATATGTCAGGCCCGGGACTTATATTCTAATGTGTTACCAAACGGACAAAACTAGAACTTCAAAGGGTAGCCGTTATATTAAATGTGCTAAGGATATATATATATATATATATATATATATATATATATATATATATATATTAACATGCCCTGTGGACATAGAAGAATATATATAACAGGGGAAAACAATCCATGGCAAGAGAACTTTCCTTGGTAAACCATTCGAGTGGATCTTAGTAATATATAATATAAAAAATTTAAATACTATAAATCATCCAGAAAATGTATTTAATTACAGAAGAAAGTGGTTCGAAATTTATTGTTATATATATATATATATATATCGGTCAACACCCAGTCTGTCTGATGCTTAAACGTAATCTTCAGGCCATGACTATTGCGTTGAAACTGACTGTCGCCGCTAGACGTTGACTTCAATGTCTACTTTTATATCTATATATGCTCTATCCGTGATATATATATATATATATATATATATATATATATATATATATTCAATTTGTGAACAAGTTATTACGCACCCTATGTTTCATTGCAAATCGCCTGAAGACACCTAGTTCGCTTAATAACTCGTTCACAAATGGAAAATATTCAAAAGTTCTACAATAGGATTTTATTGGACACTTTTTAATACAAATGTGCACTAGTCTAAACTTATGAGCAGAAACTAAGTAATTAAACAATCAATCAATCAATCAATCAATATATATATATATATATCGAACTGAGGGCCAACTGAACGACATCTACATACCCCCTCGGTAGTCTCTAATATAATTTCAAAGCTTGACCACCGTAAAGCGAGTGGCGGCGACGGAATCCCAATCATTGTCATGAAGAAATGTTCCCTTGAACTCTCCTCTGTTCTCTCCAAACTCTATAACTACTGCCTCTCTGCTTCTTTCTTTCCTGCCTGCTGGAAGTCCTCCTCCGTGCTTCCAATATATAAAAACGCTAGTGAACACTCTGACCCCTCTAGTTATCACCCTATCAGCTTTATACCGATTTTTGGCAAAGTATTCAAAGCCATCATCAACGCCGAGGTGGTTCAACATCTCACAGCCCACAGACGATTCTCTGACAAACACTATGATTTCCGCTTCACCAGGTCTACTACTGATATGCTCCTGACCATCACTGAGTATATACACCAGGCTCCCGACAAGAAAGGCGAATCCTGAACTGTTGCCCTAGATATCTCCAAAGCATTTGACAGAGTCTGGCATGCTAGTCTTCTATGCAAGCTGCGAGGTTATGGTATAACTGGACAATTGTTTAACATTACCCAATCATTCCTTTCAAATCGCACAATGAAGGTAGTATTGAACGGACATGCCTCCCAAAACTATCATACGAACGCGGGTGTAACTCAAGGCTCTATTCTAGGTCCGATGCTTTTCCTTATCTACATTAACGATCTCCCAGATGGAATAAGATCCCAAGTAGGCATACACGCTGACGACACTACAGTTTACTCTCGTATCGATCAAAAATCTGCTGAGGCTGACAATGCAAACCTCGCTGCCGAGCTTGAAAAGAACCTCCGATCCGTGGCGGACTGGGGTAAGAAATGGTACGTGAATTTAAATGTTTCCAAAACGAAATTGCTATCTATTAACCATCACAGACAATCGCTCCTACCCACCATTAGCATAGATCAGGTTAGTCTCCCTGAAAGCAAAACACTGCGTCTCCTCGGTTTAACTCTTACAACAGACCTCAAGGGGAATGACTACATAGAATCCATAGCGATATCCGCTGCTAAGAATGTCGGTTCTCTGTGCAGAGCCAGGAAGTTTTCCCGTCCCAAACAATCCTGCACGTATATAAATCTACCATCCACCCGTGCATTGAATACTGCTGCCATATTTGTTAGGGTGCTCCTGCTCTCCATCTAGGTGTTCTTGAGAAAATCCAATGGAGAATCTAATGTGATAGATCCCGACTTGGCAGCTCAGTTACAGCCACTTTCTCTACAAATACTTTCTCGGCTTCTGCTCCGATGAACTTAGCTCACTGGTGCCCCCTATATATAAATTTACTCGAGCCACAAGATTAGCAACTAGGTCCCACCCTTTTAGTGTAAAACCAATAAATTGTAAACGCAAATTCTACTCCAGCAGACTCTTTTCTCACACTTCCTGCCTGTGGAATTGCCTTCCATTTACTTGCTTCCCTGACAGCTACAATCTCCAAGAATTTAAATGTAAAGTCAATGGTCATCTCTTATCTCACTAATCTGCATCCTCTCTCTCATGTTCCTTCGCTGTCAAATCCACTCTCATCGGTATTCTCATCCTTTTCTTACTCACTTCCTGACAACCCCTATAACTTGTCATTCTTTCTCATAACTTTCCTCCTATGTAACCCCCTGCAAAACAATGGCAGTAAAATGCCTTGCTTGGGGCGATATGATTATAATATATATATATATATATATATATATATATATATATATATATAACCTGCATCCTCACAATATAATATATCCTCATATAACCTGCATCCTCGTAACTCACAACTTTGACTGTCTCTTTTGCTAACGACTACACTACCGGCCATAATTATTAGGCAACCCAATTTTTCAAAAGAAATGATGCATTTCATACTATTTTAAAATGGATAATTCTAAATGAAAACAGAATGTTTCTTTTGTTATTGTTACTTTGCGAAATTCTACAAGAATAGAAGCAAAGATAAACTCCTCCGAATCACCCTAATTTTAAAAAAATTCTTTCATTGATTAAACTGCAATATAGGCATTTATTATATATTTATAAATTCCTTTGATGCACATGTTATTGTGCAATATTAAACAAAAAGAACCATTTTATTTTCATTTGCAATTATTCACTTGGCAATAAATAGTAAAAAATAGTATGAAATACTTATTTTTTTAAAACACTGGGTTTTGCCTAACAATTATGGCCGGTAGTGTACGTTTTCTATCTTCTTACAGTGAATAGTCCTTTCCTTTCGTTTTCTGATAAAACCTGGTCTGGAAGATCTTTCAATTTTATATCTGAGCCTGCCATGGTAAATAACTGCGCCAAAACTGTAAGTGAGGTTTCAGCAACCTAGATTTTTAGTTCAATTTAACATTTGCTGTTCGTAGTTACAGAAAATGAAGGCAGTTTCATTTTTACTCAAAACCAACCGGAGATTCTGATATTCTTTTTGATGAAAGGGCTTGTTATTTTTAAAATTTAATTAAATCCTCCCAAAATAGCACATCCCCCTTCTCTGTCGAACAAGCAACTAATTATTAAGGGGTCTTAGTAGTTGCTAGCCTGACATCCGCTATGTGGCACTGTGAGCTTCCTTGTGTATAAATAACCAGCGGAAGTCGGTCAACATTGCTCAGGCGATTACAAAAATAGTAATACGTTTAGGTACTCAAGAGCAAAACAGTGTGTGTGTAAACTTATGCCATGTCCAGTTAAAAAATATATCGCTGTATGTAGGGAGTTACTTCGAAGAGGCTTGAACTCGTTACATACATTGTGCAGTACCTGCTTTCTCCTGTCTTTTGAGTTTGAGTTTTTGTTATTTCTGCGCATGTCAGAGGCGGGAAATCGTCAATTTTGTTTGGAATCAGAATTACGTTGACTTGCATATTCGTAAACCTTTAATGTTTCTCTTCATTCTCTTTTCTCTCTCTTTCTATATATTTTTTAATCATTTCACTCCAATCAAGACTATTGACTTGCTTCGTGTGAAATGATGCCACTAAGAACTGAAAGTTGAAGAGAATGTTAAGACTTTTGTGAAGTGAAAAGACGATAAAAGAACAGACTTCAGGTAGAGTGAAGATGATGGGTGACGTTACTTTTAAATTTTCGAAGATTGTAGGTGGCAGGGAAGCAAGAAATCGGAATAGGATTTTTCAAGATGAGAAGTACGAAAAATAAATTATTAAGATAGAGCTCATGGTTACATCTAGCTAATTCTATAATAAAAGGATGGGACCTAAAAGCCAATCGAGTAGTGCGCTTATTTTTACGCGCTGAATTACCAAGGAAGAGAACTCATTAGAACAACTGAAGGTATTTGTAGAAAAGACAGAGAAGAGCCATGTCAGTGCGGTGGGAAAGTAACTTAAATCTAGATGCCAGGTTAGGACCTATAACATTTCATGTATTCTTAGGATTTTGTCGATAATCTCGAGGTATCTAACCTGACGGCAAAACAAGAGAACAAAAACTTGATTCAATACACGGACGAATGGCAAATTTATAAATCTATCAGATTTATAAATCCACTGACCACAACGCACATCCTAAACAGTCAAGTGCCATACGTGATACAGGATTAGGCAATCATGTCTCGAAAGAGACATGACTGTCTAGGTAGAAGATTATCCGCAGTAGGTTGCAATTACTTTCTGTGATACACTGGTTGCCAGCCAAGGCTATAGAAGCCACTCTGTTCTGTTAGTTAACCCCCAAGTGAAGGGAAGGGGCGAATTAATACCTTTCCTGAAGATATTTGCGCGTAAGTAAATGCAAGGAATTCAACTAGAATTCGAACTCGGCTCCTCGATTTCTCGTTCAAAGCCGATATCCACTGCATCATAACGCATATACCTTAGTATACCATAATTACAATAATGTATGTTCTTAGCATGTATCTTACCTAGACAAAATGAAAGTGTCATGTTTTGACGTTATGCTACACTGTTCTTTTTTGCGACACAAATTTTAATCTCCATAGTGCAACCTAGTTGTCACTTTTGATTGAGTAATATTGACACACTTACAATCATATTGTTTAACTTCCTCCAACGACCACACCTTAATTTTCTGAATAACCATGAATTCTTCTTATATTTTCTAAACAAATCATTTTCACTATTTATTTTTAAAATATTACCTGGAAAACAGTATTGTTCTGAAACATGAAAATGTTTGTATTTTTGTGTGTGTGTATATATATATATATATATATATATATATATATATATATATATATAAGGCCAAATGCTTGTGTGTGTTTCTGTTTATCTGCTTGTATGTCTATATTTTTTCAGCCCTTTTATTTTAGTTTTTGTTTCATGTTTGGCTCTAAGTAGGTATAATTGTAGTTCTTGGTCTCAGCCATGATAATTTAGTTTACGACGAAACAAACTTATTTGATATCGATACCAGGAAATCAAAATTTGACTTACATCCATTCATTTTTTTCAGTCTACGGTTTCGCTTTAATTGGAAACAACTATTGCTTTTTAGTCTTTCGTTCCAACGTCTAAAGAGTCTAAGACCATGGATTAATTTTAAAACTTCCATTACACCCGAGCAATGCCGGGCTATACTGCTAGTATTAAAATAAGGGACAAAATAGACAACGTTATATAACAAACTCATACTTATTTTTTGGTCGAGTTTATTCCTTTTATCTTATTATGTTGCAACGCTTATTTTGATCGTAAAAATGTTAAACAATCTAAGCATTTTCATAAAAATGGAATTAAGTTTGTTTAAGAAATCAGATAACCTTTTCTTTTAATCATATCACCCCGAGCAAGGCGGTAACGCCACTGATGTGCAGGGGGCTACATAAGAGAAAAAGATTAGGAGATTGAAAAGAAAGACGAACCAGTTAGAAAGGAGCAAGAGAAGGATGGGAATACAGATGTGACGACAGTTGCAAAGGTGGAGAGAAAGGAAAAGATATACAGGGTGGTGTAGAAAGAACTAGAGTCAAGTGATTAAGAGATGAGTATTGACTTTGCATTTAAATTCCTGGAGGTTGTAGCCGTCAGGAAAGCAAGAATAAAGAAGCGAGTTCCACAGGCAGGAAGTGAGAGAAAAGAAGCTGTAGGAGTAGAATTGCCGTAGGAACAAGTTTTAGTTTAAACATTGTTGTGCGTGGTGGCGCAGTGGATATCGGCTAGGAACGAGAAATCGGGGAACCGAGTTCGAATTCCAGTTGAATTGATTGCATTCACTTACGCGCAAATACCCTTGGGAAAGGTATTAATCCGTCTATTCCCTCCAGTTATGGGTTAAATAATAGGACAGATTGGGTTCTATAGCCTTGGTCGGCAACCAGTCTACCGCAGAAAGCAATGGCAACCTACTGCGGGATAATCTTCTGCCCAGTCAGTCATGTCTCTTTCAAGACATGATCGCCCAAAGCGTGTATCGCGCATGGCACTTAACTGACTGACTGAATACGTTTTATTCAGAACTTGAATGAAATCAGAAAAAAAAAACTTATATGCATTTTAAAAGATTGTTCATAGGCAAATATTTTATGTTTCTGAGGCGTAGACCATTCGACTTCAAAAAAGGACATGGAAATTGAACCGATTATGACAAAGCAAAAGCAAACATATTTACTCTGTTTTTAGCGATTATTTAGACGTCGAGTCGAATTGTCAGTAACCTCAAGTTCCTAATAAAATTAAGATATATCAATCTGTTTCAATTGACATCCGTTTCTTATACAATTTATCTGATGCCAACTCATCAATACTGTCAGTCATATTGAACAACGCTTTGTATATTGCCAGTAAATGCATACGCCTCAAGTTAACCCTCTTCCATTTGAGACCACTTATCGGAATCTATTTTCTTCGTCGAGGGCTCAGGTTGAATCATCGTTGCCATAACATCCGCCCAGGGTGAATAGCGTGCGGCGCTGGAAAGTTTACGACTGACTTATGGCCCCAGGAAAAAACAGTGGAAATGATAAGAGAATAATTGATAAGTTTTCGTCACTAATAGTCACTAATATTTTTTCTCTCTTGAATCAAATACCTGCATTTACAATCTGATAGAGATCAAGTTTCCAACCCAGGAATTTAATAGAAGGAACGCCATCTGTACAATGGCTGGAAACACAAACACGTGGTTATACCTACACTGGCGCGGTTATACGTACATGGACATTATGACCAGCGATATATGGCAAAAATGTCAGCTACTGCTTCTAAAGTATTGCGCATATCAGATGTATACTAACTGGCAAACGGACCTTGTGTTCTTTATTTTGATGTGATGTATGATACAGTTATTGGTAAAAGAAATCATATGAATATATTTGATAGGGAAAAAGTGTTTTTAATATTACTGTTCCGCCAATACAAGACGCAAGAGTCACTAAATATAGAGGGTTACAGAATTAGTTTGTCGGAAATGCATATATAAGCAGGAGGAAACATATTGGGATACGTAGGACAGATAATAGTTGACCATCCGAAATGAAACTATGACTTTGCTTAGGAATCAAGATGTTTGGTTTAACGGAATATTAACACCTATATGGGTTATTAATGCTGAAGTCTAAATATTTTGAACACAATTTTATAGCTTCGAATAAATGTATTAAAAAGAAAAGTACGCCTTCAACTACAGATAAAACGTATTGTTGATCATTTTGCAAAAAAATTTGTTGTTGGTCATTTTTCTATAAAATGTATTGTTGATCATTTTACTATATAACGTATTCTTGATCATCTTGCCGTAAAATTTATTGTTGTTAATTCCACTCTTTCTACTAGAAAACATATTATTGGTTATTTTGCTTTAAAAGGTATTGTTCTTAATTTTACAATAAATATGTATTTCTTGTAATTTTATTATAAATATGTATTGTCAATAATTCTTTCTGTATGAAATGTATTTTTGTTAATATTATTATAAATATGTATTCTTGATAATTCTTTCTGTATAAAATATATTGTTGTTAATTTTACTATAAATATGTATTGCTGGTAATTTTATCATAAATATGTATTGTTGATAATTTTTTCTGTATAAAAGGTATTTTCGTTAAATTTATGATTAATATGTATTGTTGATAATTCTTTCTGTATAAAATGTATTTTTGTTAATTTATTATAAATATGTATTGTTGATAATTCTTTCTGTATAAAAGGTATTTTCGTTAAATTTATGAATAATATGTATTGTTGATAATTCTTTCTGTATAAAATGTATTTTTGTTAATTTATTATAAATATGTATTGTTGATAATTCTTTCTGTATAAAATGTATTGTTAATTTTACTATAAATATGTATTGCTGGTAATTTTATTATAAATATATATTGTTGATAATTCTTTCTGTATAAAAGGTATTTTCGTTAAATTTATGATTAATATGTATTGTTGATAATTCTTTCTGTATAAAATGTATTTTTGTTAATTTATTATAAATATGTATTGTTGATAATTCTTTCTGTATAAAATGTATTGTTAATTTTACTATAAATATGTATTGCTGGTAATTTTATTATAAATATATATTGTTGATAATTCTTTCAGTATAAAATGTATTTTTCTTAATTTTATTATAAATATGTATTGTTGATAATTCTTTCTGTATAAAAGGTATTTTTGTTAATTTTATTATTAATATGTATTGTTGATAATTCTTTCTGTATAAAATGTATTTTTGTTAATTTTGCTATAAATATGTATTGCTGGTAATTTTTTCTGTATAAACTTTATTGTTAATTTTACTAAAAATATGCATTGCTTTTAATTTTATTATAAATATGTATTGTTGATTATTCTTTCTGTATGAAATGTATTGTTGTTAATTTTTATTTTTGTTTTTGGCGTTCAGTATTTACCCATAGCTGGGACCCTAACAGGTGCTGCCACACCGAGTCAGGGTAGATGTAAGAACAACAGCAATTATAAATTGATTCCTCGTTCCTCAAAACCTTAGATGTCCCGATCAGAGACCTTGTTAACGGATATAGTCCAGGAATCAAGTCAGAAGAACTTAATCAGAAGCATCATGCCTAAGTAGGCGCTCAGGAACAGAGACAAGTGCCTTCGATTGTTAGACGGAAAGGACCCACCAGGAGAAATGAATACAAGTGCTGCTCGGGGGTTAGCTGATATTCCAAACACCCATTTCATATAGGGTCACCAAAGAACGGTAGCAGTAAGGGGATACAAATAGAAAGAATAGTGGCTATTATTTAACTATGACTGGATGGAAGACATTTCTACTACCCGAAGGGAAATAATGACTTTACCTTTGAATTAAAACAGCAGAACCTAAGTCTGAAATATACCTAAGCAGGTACCGAGACAAATTTGTTCGATTGTTAGAACTAAAAGACCCACTCGGAGAAGATGGTTTACAAAGGCTGTTCGGATTTGATATGACATCTCATACTGAAGATATGACATCTCATGAAGTTGATATGGCATCTCCTACAGAAGATATGACATCCATTGCAGATGAAATAAGATCCCTTACGTCGCTCTCGGGTCGCTAGTCGTGATGGCTTCGACACAGTAGCTGGTCTTCAAGTCGTCTATTTCCTATCCTTACAACGGAGTGAAAGTTTTCAATTAAGAGTAATGTTTGTCTTCTCAACATTAATTTCATATTCTCGGTTGGTAACGTTTATCACTCCAATCGGAGTTTTCAAGTTGTGAAGATTCGAAATGTCTTATTCACGCTTTCCACAGAAGCTTTACGGAATCTGCCGAAGAGGAGTCTTTGTGACGGCGGCGGTAAATTCGTCTTGTCTGCCTTAGCTCAGCAACAACAACTGAAGTTGGCCCTCTGGGCTCTAGTTTTTATGCCTGTCCCGAATTCTCTTGGGGAGGGCATGAAGGACACGGGATGTCCATACACATGAAATCTTTAACTAATGAAGTGGCCATATTTCTCGTGACATCATTTCTTTTCATCTTCTTCTGATTCAACTGACTACGTCAACAATCCAGCTTTTATGTTGCAAATTTTAATTCAACTTATCTCACACAGTCATCAAATCTGAATTCTGTTGCTCTTGTCAAAAGCCCAGATCTCCTTTTCCTGAGTTTTGCGACAATCCATCGCCATTGTTTGAGGAATTACGAACAATCGAATTTTCAATTTTTTTTCACTCACTTCTAGCTGGTAATCAGCTTTGTCGTATGAGAACTTCCGCTTGTCTATAATGCGATGACCTTCGTCTGACTCCGGCTGGCTACACTTTGTGCAACAATGCATCTGCACACACGGAAATGTTTTAATTCATATTTGTTCTCGGCTTTGTCGGAAAATAATCTGCACAATTAATAATGCAACTAATAATAATTTCTTTCGCTCCATTGTACTAAAATAGTATCATATTTTCCACATGCAATTATTTTATTAAATTTTTCCACATGCAATTATATTATATTATCATATTTTTCCACATACCAAAATAGTGTTACACAGATGATATGACATCCTGTTCAGATGATATGGCATAAAGGTGATATGTCATCCCCTACAGATAATATGGCATCCTCTACACAAGATATGACATTCCCTAAATTGATATGACATTCAGCACAGAAGATATGACATCCCCTAACGATGATGAAACATTCTTACCGAGAATATAACATACTTTACAGAAGATATGACATCCAATACAGACGATATGCCATCCTCTAAAGTTGATATGACATCCATTACAGAATATATGACATACTCTAAAGATGATATATCCTCCCCTACAGATGATATATGGCATCCCCTACAGATGATATGAGAACCCCTTCAGAGATATAACATCTCCTAGAGAAGACTTCTCGCACATTACAATGATGACTTTTGCCAGTCTAAAGCTTATGACTGCACAACATAGATTTTAGAAAATCTATTCACATAGCAAGCGCATAGGCGAATGAATATTTCTACATAAAAAAACCCAAGATCGTTAAATATGATAGGCACAGAATTTATATTGTTTTTAGCAATACATATTTAGAAGAATATATCACCCAAATATACCAGAGCGACAAATCAAAAAACACTGCTTGGGATCAGGAGATCGTAGTTAAGTAACTTGCAGAAATAGTGAATTCATTTAACCTTCAGGTCTACAGCCACACAGATGGAACTAGACGAATTTTTCCCAGTTATATAGCTGCAAAATTTTGCTCGGCCGGTGTTTTACAATTACTCTAGACTGATAGTCACCGACGCAATTATTTTCATTTGATGACTTAGAAGACACCCGACATAATGATTCCTGATCACTACAATCTTGAATTTTTCAATGTTAGGTTCAACTGTTATGTATCCTCATAATCTGCAATTATTACCCACTTCTCTTACGTCCATTGTAACAGCCCCATTCATTTAATGTTTTAGCTTATATTATCTTACCTTCAGTAACCCGTTGCATCATAATAGCTTCATTACCTAGCTTCCAGTTGAATTCCTTGCATTCACTTACGCACAAATACCCTTGGGAAAGGTATTAATCTGTCTATTCCTTCCAGTTATGGCTTAGATAACAGGACAGATTGGGTTCTATAGCCTTGGTCGGCAACCAGTCTACTGCAGAATATAATAGTTGGAAACATAATTAAAACTTCTACTGGCATAAAGTGGGGGATCGGTTTTCAATTGTTTTGAAGTAATAAACTGTTCCCCCACTAATTATACATAATATAATAATGTAATATAATCTATCCCTTCTCCCTCCAGTGATGAGTTAAATGGCAGGACAGATTGTGTTCTATAGCCTTGGTCAGCAACCAGTCTACTGCAGAAAGCAATGGCAACCTACTGCGGGATAATCTTCTGCCCAGTCAGTCATGTCTTGAAAGAGACATGATCACCCAAGCGTGTTTCACGTATGGCACTTAACTGACTGACCTAACTTGGGATGAAATGATTAAGAAACTAATAAAATAAACTGTGAATGTTGATACTTGGAATATATTTATGGATATAGCATAGATTAGCTGTAGTGTAAATTGAAAGGGCAAGTTTGATTGAAATTCTAGATAAAGACCCTTTTTTCTTATTATTTTTACGCTGGTATTTACCCAATAGTAAGCTTAAGTGTCCCTCATGGTAAAGGGTTATATATATATATATAATTAAAAAAGAAATAGGTAAACATTTATTAAAAACTCAGTCTTAGATTTGGAACAAAGACTCATAATTCTTTGTTGAATTGTTGAATAGTTTAATTGGCTAGATGTAATCGTAATTTCTTTGTTAATAGTTGAATCGGCTAGATATAATCGTATGTTCTTTGTTAAGAGTTTCTTTTCTCACACTTCTCGCTTGTGAAACTCTCTTCCGGCTCCTTGATTTCCAGCCAATGTTGATCTTCAAAAACTTAAATACAATGTCAATCGTTTTCTTCTGTATTTTGGATTCCTCTCCTTTTATTATTACTACTTCTTAATAATGTCTTTTTTTCATTATTTTTTACACTCAGTAACCCATTGTGTCTTACTGGCTTTATTGCCTTGCTTGTGTTGAAATGACAAAAAAATTACATGTTTCGCTAGTTTTTATTATAGCTTAATCTAAAAAAATGCATATTTAACATTGGCTTATAATCTGTCCTTAATTACCGCCCACATAACGAAAAATGTGATACACACAAGCATACACATACTCCTCTGTTGTTATCACGAAATTGATGCACATGTTGACAGTACGAGTCATACACAAAAAGACACTAGAATTCACACACACTCAAACACACACACATACACACATACACACACAATGAGACAGACACACACACAGACACACACAAAGACACACACGTATACTAACGCGCCAAAATATGAACATGATCTACTGGATCAATGAAAACAGAATGAAATTCAAATTACGTCCACAAGAAATATTTCTGATGAAGTTATAAAAAAGCATCGAAACGTCAAAATTATAAAAGTGTTCTTATTTGTTTCTTATTCAATCATACTGTAGGACTTTTTTCATTATTTTTCAATTCATACACCCACACAAACACACTTATGTATATACACCATCAAACTTGTAAAAAACGAGAAAAATGGTAGTTAATTACTGAAACATCTTGAAGAGTGGAATGAACAGTTGCAAAAAAGGTTATTTTCGAAACTCTAGAGTTGAAGTGATGAATGCAACAACATTTAGCTAAGTAACAAACTTCAATTGTATTAATAATATATATATATATATATATATATATATATATATATATATATTTTAATTCAGATACTTCAATCCAAGGGAAAAAAGCAGGAAGGTAAATTCCAAAAAAACCGATCCTAATTAATATTAAAAATTTATTTTAATATTAAAAAATGATACAGGAAGAGAGCTCCATGTAATAAAATATTACAGAGCAAATATATATTAAAAAAGGATTAATTCAAAGATGTTGAATGGCCATTTCGATATGAAGATCCCCACGGGGGACGACACAAAACCTTTCAGAAACTTTTTTTTTCTTTTCTTATTTATTTGATTTGATTTTATGTTTTTCTTTTTCGTTTTCTTTTTTATCTTTTTCTTTCCCTTTATTTTTATTTTATTTTATTTTATTTTATTATTTATTTTTTTAATTTCTTTGCAATCTATTTAAAAAGGAAAAGTAGACTAATTTTTTCTCCAGTTTCTGAAAGGTTTTTTCTGTTGCTGAGGTGATGTGTCGTCCCCCGTGGGGATCTTCATATCGAAATGGCCATTCAACATCTTTGAATTAATCCTTTTTTAATATATATATATATATATATATATATATATATATATACACAAAAATCTATAGTGAGCCAAAACCTACCGCGGTTTCACACTACGGATCGTCAGGGCAAAGGCTGAAACACTAAAGATAAAGGCAAATAAATAGATATACACCAAGGTAGGGGGGAACCATACCAACACAAGAAGGTGGGGTAAGAACAAAAGAAGCAAAACAAACTATATTAGGAAAACTTTTATTAGACATATTAGCAAAAAAAAAAAAAAAAAAGGAGTTAACAATTACTAAGCTCTCACACTAAGCAATGAATTTATATTTGTGAAACTTACATTTGTTTAAAATCTCAGTCTTAGCATTAAGAAGATTATGGGCGGGTTCGAATAAGGCTATAGCTAGTTTTTCCTCGCCACATAAATTACAGAATTTACTGCCTTTATTATAATCAGTACATTTTTTTATTATTTCCCATTTCAAAATGGGGTCTTTTTTAATTTTAGATTTTATGTTCCAAATATAATCCGCTAAGGTTGTACTATGTCTATATTTTTCATTTTTAAATGATTTAGGTTCTGTTTGTTAATGGTTTTTTCGGAGGTTTATTTTAGTATAAATTTACGGCCTGCATACTTACAGGGTCTATTTAGTTATTATATATATATATATATATATATATATATATATATAGGTTACGGAAATTAACGGATTTATAAACAACCGACAATTTGAAATGTATTGTTTGAACATTATTTTTTATCGATACTCGTATTTAAGTAGACATTCTGTTTCTAATTTAAACAGTATTTTATATTTATGTCTACTGGCCTGATTATTTACGATAAATTGTTCGAATCCTGCCGAATGACACGCATTTTCGTAATAACAATTTATCGTAAATAATCAGGCCAGTAGATATAAATATATAATACTGTTTGAATTGAAAACAGAATATCTACTTAAATACGAGCATTGATAAAAAATAATGTTCAAACAATTCATTTTATATATATATATATATATATATATATATATATATATATATATATACATATATATATATATATTCTTCATTTGTAAACGAGTGTTTACGCGACCTAGGTTTCTACTGTGGTGTCTTCAGGCAATTTGCAATAACTTATTGCAATAATTTATTACAAATCAATTTAACACCTCTTTCTTTCTTCTTTCTCTCTTTCCTCTTCCACTTTTTTCTTTTTTTTCTTCTTCTTCTTTTTTCTTTTTTTCCTTTCCTTTTCGCTATGCATATTTCGTTGTCTTTACCCCCACATACACTCAAATAATTGTATTTTACCATGATGATTAAGATCGTTGATGGAGCGAATTTAACTCGGTCAAATAGGAATACGATATTGGAAAATTTTAATTTTGTTATATATATATATATATTAATTTTAAAATTTTATATATATATTTTAATTTTAAAAATTTTAAGTTTGTTATATATATATATATATATATATATATATATATATATATATATAACAAGTTTAGGAACTACCCTTTGGAAAGGTCTTAATCTGTCTATTCCTTCCAGTTATGGTTTAAATAACAAGACAGATTGGGTTTTATAGCCTTGGTCGGCAGGCAGTCTACCCCAGAAAACAATTGCAACCTACTGCGGGATAATCTTCTGCCCAGTCAGTCATGTCTTGAAAGAGACATGATCACCCAAGCGTGTATCACGTATGGCATTTAACTGACTCACTCTTTACGCTTCTACAATAATCTGGTTACGTCTTGCTTTTTGCTCCAAACTAGAAAAGGCATTTAGCCATTTTGGTCAAGTTTAATTTCGTGAATGATTGCTAAATAAAATTAAAGAATTAAATAAAAATAAAGCATTAAAAAAAATGATTGTGAAAATGAAGGAATTAAACTTTTTTTAAAAAGTAAAGAATAAAAACGAGTAGATGAATAAACATTTTTCACGTGCATAATTATCCGCCATATTGTCTTCTGATTGTGTCGTCGAACGTCTATTATGCTTGCTGATTAAAATGACTTCACTTATTAAAGATAAAGCAAATTGGCTATTCTTGGGGGCATTGCTGGAATGATTGATGAATATATAATTAGCAATAAATGGAATCATTTTAGATTTGAATATTTAATACTCAAAGCGGATTTTATTTAGTCGATGATGAAGACAAATACATGATATAAAAGATTATGGCTAATGTAAACACCATAGATATATCTCTCTCTGTTACTTCTTTTCACTCTCTCTTTCTCGCATATATATATATATATATATATATATATATATATACACGTATATATACACGCTAAAAGGTCTGCTTCCTTCTACCAAGCGCCCGTAGCTCAGAGCTAGAATCGCCGGCTGACGCCAGTTCGGTCGGGCTTCAATCCTGGGTAAAAGGCAATCGGCTGTCTAATCGTACTGATGAGCTGTGATGCAGCGAAACAGATCTGTCTGCGGATGACTATATATCGTATTATTTTTTCTTTTAAAACCACAAACAACGACTAAAAGAATATACAGCCGCATATATGAGCATTTTAAGGCAATGTCTCTTCAGGACGGAGGCAGTCATGGTTCTCTACAGATTCCTGTTCTTTATTATCCGTGAATTGGCATAAATTCTTGGGTAATATGGGTGGGGGGCTGCGTGATTAGAACGTTTGCTTTCTGATCATGAAGCCCGGGTTTGAATCTTAACATGGTCGATTTGTCAAGAAGGTCTGGAGGAGGTGATCTCAGCATTCAGGATCTTTAGAAAAACTCCCGAAAACCATACCACGGGTTGACCAAAGACTAGAGAGTGAAATTAGGTAGACAGGACCACGGACCCTTTGGGAGCCGTCGATGGTTGTACTAGCGCGAAGTTACTAGTTATCATAAGTGTTTCAGTGTCATGGCCTTGTTCAGACTTGTTCACGCTAGATAATGTGCTCTCTCTCCTAAGATCCGTTAAACTACAGTGGGTGTTGAACAAACAGAAACAAATGTGCCTGAACAGGCGTCTGCGAGGGAAATTAGCTAGCCGCTTAAGTTGACAGGAATACGAGTGTCCAACCATACTATACTTAGGTGATGTAAAGGATTCGTTGACTATTGACTTCTTCACACATTTTGAATTTAAAGTAGTTCCAGAATCACACACACACACACGCACGCACACACACACACACACACACACACACACACACACACACACACATATATATATATATGTATATATATATATTGTGTGTGTTTAGGCAGCAATCTATCTTTTATGCTAGTTTCATTAAAAATAGACAGACAAGATGCTGTGGTAAAAATAATTTTATATAATTTTTTATAGGATCTTATATTTTTTCTTTTCAGGACATATATAAAAAAACTATATAAATCTTTTTTTTTTTGTTATGTCCCACGTTACATTTCTCGAAACATAGCTCTACTAAGTCTCATTTAAATAGACATGGAAACCAACGAACCTTTATCAGTAACATACTCATCGATATAACTAATTTTAATATCATCATCCACGTGTAAAAAAGCTAAAAATAATGGAAGCATTATTAATAAAAAAAACGAATCCAACACTCAATAATATGAACCATGAACACAGCCACAATGTGCTGACCGTGTTTAGAAAATAATGCATTTCTTTAAATCTAGATATATACACAAAGCAATCTATATATTTAGATAAAAGTTCAGTAAAATTCATCCTTGATAATGGCTAAAATTATAGCAGGGTTCGCTTGAGTAAATAAAACATTTGGACAACTTATTATATAATTTATGTACTAGGCAGAAGAAATTATAGGTTCACATGATAAACTATGCAAAAAAACTTAACCACATCACGTTGACTGTCATTTTAAACGAAATATACAGGGGTGTGCTCTACAACCCGGACTAACTTTAACTTAGCATAAAATGACAACCATATTAAATATATCATTTTTTTCTTGTTTCAGATTACTGTGACAACAATCTATTGAAATAAGAACAAATTAAGCAAAACGTCCAGTGAACTCGAGTGCCGTACTGCAATTATTATGGCCCTACGTTGAGGCCGCACTCGCAAAGAGATTGTTGAGTTTTTTCATTTTCCAAAATCGACTGTGTACGACATTGCCAAGACTTTCAAAGAGTCTCGTGAGGCTGGGGGTGCGTCAGGAAGTGTTGAAAACCAAACGACAGATTAACTTGAACCTTGAGAGTAAAAATGAGTAGAAACTGTCAACATTGTGTTAGCATAAAAGTGACAGCATTTGAAAGGTTTTTTTACCCCACGGTGTGCCGCATTATGCTTCCCTGGCAAATGTCCTGAAGAGCTACATTCCTTAGTTCCATCGGTTCATGCCTTCACAGCTAAGCTTCTCGCTATTCTATTGCTATTTCCATGGCAAATGTTCTAAAGAGCTACATTCCTTAGTTTCACCAGTTCATGCCTTCACAGCTAAGGTTCTCGCTATACTATTGCTATTTCCATGGCAAATGTTCTAAAGAGCTACATTCCTTAGTTTCACCAGTTCATGCCTTCACAGCTAAGCTTCTCGCTATTCTATTGCTATTTCCATGGCAAATGTTCTAAAGAGCTACATTCCTTAGTTTCACCAGTTCATGCCTTCACAGCTAAGCTTCTCGCTATACTATTGCTATTTCCATGGCAAATGTTCTAAAGAGCTACATTCCTTAGTTTCACCAGTTCATGCCTTCACAGCTAAGCTTCTCGCTACTCTATTGCTATTTCCATGGCAAATGTTCTAAAGAGCTAGATTCCTTAGTTTCGCCAGTTCATGCCTTCACAGCTAAGACTCACACTACTCTATCGCTATTTCCTTGGCAAATGCTCTAATGAGCTACATTCATTAGTGCCACCAGTTCAGGTCTTCACGGCTAAGCTTCTTTTTTCTATCGCTATTTGTATGGCAAATGTTTTGACGCGCTACATTCATTAGTTCCACCAGTTCCAAACTTCACGAGTAAATCCTGCCCTGCTACTTAAACTATGAAAAAAATCATCTCTTTATATTCCATTAGTAAGAAAGAATTTCTATCCACTCAGTTTCTTCTTTAGAAGAGATTATTTTGTGGAACAAAATACCGAGAGGGTGTTTCTCCGTTTGCTATAGTCTTAACTTCTTCATGTCAAGGGTCAACCGTTATCTATTCTACTTATTCTTATAATCTACACTTTTATATTCTCTTCTTACGCCTAAACAACAAACTCATTCAGTGACCCCCTACCTTGAGTGGCTCTTAAATCTTGTATTGGGTAAACAATTGGTTAAAACGTAAAGGTGTGCTAACTGTTTTGACTGTTTTAATTGTTTTCGGTATGTCTTTTGAGAGTTAATTTCTCCGGACTTTCTTTCCTCGTTATGTGACCCAGAAATTCCTCGGTGATGTCATCCAATAATGTAACTTGCTTTTGAATAATTATAAGCAAAACATTTCGTTCTTGACGTTTTTGTCTTTTATTTTATTCTCTCTGAAAACAGTACCGAAATATTTCAAATGAAAGTTATTAAATCCACACACAAATGGTGAAATATCACCAGTTTATCATTTTTAATGCACGTCGGATTTAAATATAAAAAATATTTTCCTAATATTTCTTTCCTAATTTCTATGGAAAAAATCAAAATGAATGCCTCTTAACATTTTCATGAAAACAATTTCTTTCTTTCAAACCAAACAAAGGTTGAGAAAAAAAATCTTAACGATCAACCACATAAAACATGAATTCAAAATATTCTTTACGTTTATTCAGTGGTTTATATGTTGCCGTAAACTTCCTCGTTGATCATATGCCTAATCCATGGTATTCTTAATATTCTATCGCTTGAAGCCTTTCTTCATCTGCGAGATTTTCTAGCATTCACAGCCATATAGGCTGTTAGATATATAAAATTCAATCCTTTTTTTATTTCTAGCAAAATGTTCGTATGCCTTAATACATTGATCAGTTTCTGGAAGACATTTTTCGCTATTCCAATGTGTTTCAGAATTCATGTTTGGAATTTTCTGTGGTCTATACCAACGATTTATAACTGCTTGAGTGTAACACCTCTATTGTGAATCTCACATTTTGGGTTGGTTGTCTGACAGCCACATTCTTAAAGTAAACAGTTAATGCTTTCTTCTTTCTTTTTCTACCTTGTCTAACGGTCCTACTAGTTTCCTTTCTGAGTCTGCTGCCATCAATAGAGTGTATCCATTTAGATTTACGACGCTAATAAATCCTACTATAATCCTCATTTTTATCACAACGTTTCAGATGTTGGACTCTCTGGTTTTCATCAGGTATGTATCGATCCGTGTCACTTAAACTCCGAATTGAACCTCTTATTTAACAGGGGAAGACTGTTCTCGTTCAACCGCTCATGCCTAGGGATATCTCATCTACACAGTTTTTATTTTAGTACTGCTCAATCGGGGAGCCGAGTTCGAATTCCAGCCGAGTTCATTGCATTCACTTACGCGCAAATACCCTTGGGAAAGGTATTAATCCGTCTATTCCTTCCAGTTATGGGTTAAATAATAGGACAGATTGGGTTCTATAGCCTTGGTCGGCAACCAGTCTACCGCAGAAAGCAATGGCAACCTACTGCGGGATAATCTTCTGCCCAGTCAGTCATGTCTCTTTCGAGACATGATCGCCCAAGCGTGTATCACGTATGGCATTTAACTGACTGACTGCTCAGTTACTGATCACCCTGTTTCCACTAAGTCCAAAAACACACAATTGTCCTGGAAGACAGCTCAGTGAATTAAAACCTTGGTTCGTTAATTTGCTTACGTCGTAGTTGTGATTTCAATCACGGGCCTGCTTGTGTGTACTTAGACTTGGTGGAAACTGTGTAGACAATAACGGCGCAGTACTGAAAATATAAACAAGAGCTATGCCTAGGCAAGAGCAGTGGAACGAGAATAATTTATACACTACCGTAGATTAAATAAGGGCACCTCGGCGTGGTGTAATGGTTAGCAAGCTCGTCTCGCTAGAATCATTATAATTGAGTAGTTAGTACCTCACTGGGTACCCCCTACTTTCGTCCGTATATTATGTCTAAGCTACGCTTAGAAAAACATCTTCCTCCAGGTTTGGGAGTCGGGCGCAGGGCTAACAACCCTGCCCCATAAAAAACAGTTGTTACGGAAACAGCAAAAACGCTGCCCTACACGCCATTTGGTGTAACGGAAAAAAGTAGATTAAATAAAATCTTTTAATTCGGAATTTCCTGTAGGTTACCCGGATGGACATACACCTGATGGAGTCCGGAGAGAATAACAGCCGAAACGTTGTGATAACAAAAACATAAAAAAAAGTGAGGGCAATAATATGAATCTAAATGTTGTAAATAAATAATAATTTGGAATAAGCCTAATAGGTCAGATTTTTATACTTTAATACAGGAAGATTGCATATTTGGTAAACATTCTTAAGTCTTTTACTGATTTGTAATCTATTTCGTTGCTTGGTTACCAGTTTCCTGTCTACATTGAATCCTTTTTGAATAAGTTTGAAAATGTAAAAACTGTCAGGAGTAATTTTATTTCTTACCAAAGATAAGAATATTGATTTTTTCCCATTTGGCTCGACTACTTCATTGATAACTTATTGAAACCCTATAAGACTTCAAAGATTTTCAAGTCCATTAATTCAGTCATTCAATTTGGACCAGCATAATTTGCTTCAGTTTGAAATATATTTATAATCTGTTTTTTTCAGCCAATCAAGGTCTTGAAGTTTTGATATATCTTTTTCAATGCTTGTAGGTGAACAAAATATGAGTCCAGATTTGCATTTAACAAGCTTTGTTTGTATCCAACGCTATTCAGCTGTAAAACCAGCAGTTTTTGTAGATATATATCTCATCTGATGAATGCCATCATTTTAAATTGCTGTCTTTGCTGATAAATGTTTCATATGATTTAATTATTTATATACTGTTGTTTTTACTGATATTTACAGAATGTTTTTTTGCTGATAAATGTTTATTATTATTTAATGATTTATACTCTTATGTTTCTGCTGATAATTTTTTTACAATGCTTGTAGGAGAAAAATGTAAGTTCATATTTGCATTTGACAGTTTTTATTTGCACCCGAGGCTAGTACTCAGCGCCCATAAACTATTCTTGGACAGACTGTATGGCTTCCGCTTTGCCAGGTGTACTACTGATTTGCAAACGACCATCACAGTGTACATATACCAGGCCCTCGATAAGACCGGCGACGCTCGAGCTGTTGCCCTGGATATCTTCAGAGCATCTGATAGGGTCTGGCACGCTGGCCTTCTGCGCAAAGTACAGGGCTATTGTAACACTATACGCTTGCTTGGTTTGCTTCAGTCTTTCCTATCAAACCGCATAATGAAATTCGTCTTGAACAGGCATGCCTCCATATTCTATCAAACGAACACGGGTGTTACTCAGGGCTCTATCTTCTTTCTGATTTTTATAAATGATCTCCCTGACGTGATCAAATCCCAAGTAGGCATCTACGCTGATGACACCGCTAATTACTCTCGCCTCATTAAGAAATCTGGCGAGGCGGACAAAGCCTTGCTGCTGATCTTGAGAAGGACCTCCACTCTGTGGTAGACAGGGAAATGGCTTGTAAATTTTAATGTTTCTAAAACAAAGCTGCTATCTGTCAACACCACAGGCAGTCCCACCTACCTACTATCAGCATGAACTAAGCAAGTTTCCGTGAAAGCAATACAGTGCGCCTTCTCAGTCCCACCCGCTCTACCGACCTCAAGTGGAACCATTACATTGAATCAATAGCTAAATCCACTGCTAGGATGGTTGGGTCACTGTGTCGAGTCAGGAAGTTTTTCTCGCCCGAGTCCTTGCACATATACAAATCAACCATCCGCCCATACATTTTATTGTTATATCTGGTCGGATGCACCTGCTATTCATCTCACGGTTCTTGACAGAATTCGAATAAGAATCTGTAACGTGATCGGTCCCGACCTGGTAGCTCAACTCCAACCACTTTCTCACTCGCGGGATGTGTCTTCCGTCTTCCCTCTGTCTATTCTACAAATATTTTCATGGCTTCTGCTACGACGAGCTTAGCTCAGTGATACTCCCTCCACATAAATTTACTCAAGCAAATAGACTAGCAACAACGTCCCACTCCTTTACAGTTAAATCAGCAAAATGCAACCGACAATTCTAGTCCATCGGCTTCTTTCCTCGCACTTCCCGCCGGTGGAACTCCCTTCTGTATACTTCCTTCCCTGGTGCCTACAATCTCAAGAATTTAAACGCAATATCAATTTCCATCTCTTATTCACTTGACTTCAGTCCTTCTCTTGTCCTTTCCTCATCATCCCGTTTATCGTATTCTTTTCCTTTCTCTCTCTACCCACGAAACTGTTTTCACACCTGTATTCCCATCCTTCTCTTGCCATTTCTCTGACACCCCATGTAACCGATTCATCTTTCTCTTCGCTCTTCTCCTGCTTCAAGTTTCACTTTTCTCTTATGTAGCCCCCCTGCTCACTAGTGGTCGTACCGCCTTGCTTATGATAAAACAATTTAAAAAAAGTAGATACAGAGTCTGTTGTAATGTGGCATCTTATGCTCGGGGCTGGCTCGTTGATTGTGACGTTTGTTCCTGTTGACAGTCGTGACGATCCCAGTTGTGACACTGCCACCCGACTGGCCGGTTGATTCGGTCGTTGTTGCTGGTTATGATGATCTCGTTCGATTATGTTGTCGCATAAGCTAGTTTACAAGACGTCCATTGCAACAACACGCCACTGTCACAGGTTGTGAATTGATCCCAGAGGTCGCGTCGTGCAATTTTAGTAGGTTTCTTTCCACCCAAAGCCAGTCCGGACACTGGTGTACACTTGTGGTTAAAAATAAACACGGTACCAAAAAAAAAAAAAAAAAAAAAAAAAAAAAAAAAAAAAAAATAAATGAATAAATAAAAAAATAACAAAGTTCTTTCGGATTCTTATCGGAATTTGCCGAATCAGAGGTGGCTAATGGCGGCGATGTGGCGGCGGCGATGTGGCAGCGGCGATGTGGGGTTGGTTTCCTTGTCGTCTGGAAGCTCGCTTCAGGCTTAACTGACTTTTTCTCGTCGAGTCTTTATTTTTATAACCCTCTTCAATCCTCTCGGGGGATCTAACCGACTTGAAGCCTTCGGCCAATGAAATCATTTTCCACCCACTCGATTTGCGGAAGTGGGTAGCTCGACGAGTGAGATATCATCAGCTCACGTCATATTCAGATTTTCCGATTTCCCACAAATTTTCTGTTCTCAGGGAACATCTGTTGAGGGACTTTAACCCCGCCTGACCCCAATCAAATCCTGATACTTTGTTTTGGCTACTAAAATTTTAGCTTTACCTCAAAATATTCGCTTCGAACACGAAAGAAGAAAAATTATATGTTTACCTTTTCTTTCCCAAAAATAATTAATTTTTCTATTCCCCGGATTTTACAAGTACGTGATAGTATTAAAATAGATTTTTTACATAAGCTCACATCGCAAATTACAATAAAGCATAACTAATAATGCCACTAATATTAATTTCTCTCTCTCCGCTGTATTAAACCAAACAAAAGAATGTACACCCGCAGGAGATAGTGTCACAGTAAAACCTGCAGTTTTTGTAGATATTTGCTGATGAACGCCATTATTTGTAAACTGCTGTATTTGATAATGATCGCTTCTTATTAAATTATTTATATACCGTTATTTTGCTGATAAATATCAAAATGTTTAGATTGTTTTCTTTGCTGATATACGTCTCTTAGTATTTAATGATTTATATGCTGCTATGCTGTGTGTGTGTTTATGAGTATATATATATTTCAACATATATACATGCAGTTATGCTGATCTCTATTTTTATAAAATATTATTGTTAAGGACCCCTAACAAATTAATTTTCGAGTCTGTTCTTGTATTCTTCAGATCAGAGATTGCTTTGTTTTGATTGTTTCGTTCTGTCTATGTAACAACGCCTCCTTGATTAAGGCGGTTTGGCCAGTCTTGAACTTTTTAACACCCGTCAACTTGAAATGAAATTCAAAACTTGATAAGACACGAATAGTGTCGAAACAAAATGGATATTTTTGTAGTAATATTATAACATATTTATGTTATACATTCTATATATATGTATACTGTATATTGAGCACCGTTTGAAATTAATGTTTTGAACGTTGTAAGTTTTTCTTCATTCCTTATTCACTCGGATATATATATATACAACACGTTAAAATTTCCCTTCTCTGATACCATGCGTCGATGAGTAGAGACTCCGACTGACACCAAATCGGTCGTGTTTCGATCCCGGCCAGAGACAAGTGGATGCGTCTAGCCACACTGATGAGCTGCGAAACAGGCTTGTATGGGGATGACTAATATAATTTATAAAATATTTTAGATTATTACAATGGGTAATACATATTTCACCGCGTCCTGATATTATTATCGCTGCTCGTACGAGCCGCGATAATAACATCAGGACACGGTGAAATATGTCTTATCCATTGTAATAATCTAAAATCTGTTATAAATTATATTACTCTGTTAAATTAAATAAATGAATTTAACATTAAGTTCTCTTGAGTTCGTCTCTATCGGAATTTACCTGGATTGTATACCAAGGGTGCTATATATAAGTGATATAAAAGAAATTCCGATCACTTGATTTATTTAAAAAAAAGCCATCTAACTTTAGCCATCCAAGACCATCTAAGTGATATAAAAGAAATTCCGATCACTTGATTTATTTAAAAAAAAGCCATCTAACTTTAGCCATCCAAGACATCTAAGTGATATAAAACAAATTCCGATCACTTGATTTATTTTTAAAAAAGCCATCTAACTTTAGCCATCCAAGATATCTAAGTGATATAAAACAAATTCCGATCACTTGATTTATTTAAAAAAAAAGCCATCTAAATTTAGCCATCCAAGACCATCTAAGTGATATAAAAGAAATTCCGATCACTTGATTTATTTTAAAAAAAAGCCATCTAACTTTAGCCATCCAAGACATCTAAGTGATATAAAACAAATTCCGATCACTTGATTTATTTAAAAAAAAAGCCATCTAACTTTAGCCATCCAAGACATCTAAGTGATATAAAAGAAATTCCGATCACTTGATTTATTTTTAAAAAAAGCCATCTAACTTTAGCCATCCAAGACCATCTAACATTAGCATGCATTAAAAGTGTTTCAAAGTCTTTATTATAATGGCAAACTTGATGAATTATGTGCATATTCAAACGATGGGATTTGATTTTATTCAACAACTTCGCTAACAGCATATAGGTAATCATTGAGATGTTTTCCAGTAAATGGTGACTTTAAACAAAGCAGTATAAAGTGAAGATGTTTGAAAACGCTTTAAATGTGTGAACAATCGTTGACAATCCATGATTGGCCGAATCATCGTTGGCGCCATTTGTAAGAATCATACCGTTATTAGAAAATCCTCGAATGTCGTGTAAATTGCTAAAACTTTGGTGTCAATTTTCAATTGTTCGGCAAACAAGACTTCTTCAGTAACGCCCTGACTGTTGTTTAAATAAGGCATGTAAACCAACAAGAATACCCTGCTGTCACGTAAAGTTGTCTCAACAAGTTGTAAAATTCAGCTGTTTTGAAAATACTGTTAAGATTATTCTGAACATCCCTTGCAAACTCATGAATCCTGTTTGAAACTGAGAGCATTCGAAGTGTAACTAAAGAGTTTTTCAGGTTAAGTAACCAGTATAGAAATGTTGCTTAATATTTGGTGCGATGAGACTTTTATCTCTAGTATGTGATTTTCTACATTTGGCAATTAGCTTAGGCATTTTTAAGACGCTGTAAGTCATTTAGAAAATTAGGCTTCTTATTTTGTTTTTCACCAGTTGTTCAATAAATTTGCGTTTCATTTATGAGATGAATCATTGCCAATATGAATCCATTCGAACTCTTAATCTTATCTTAATTAAGACAGATGCTGTTATGGACACAACGTTTCACTAAACTACTATCTGGCCATCGTCAGGTGGTATCAAGTTTTTGTGGATTATTGCTATTTATCACTATTGGGCTAGTTATTATGCATTCCAGAATATTCGTTTACAAATGTAATATATATATATATATATATATATATATATATATATATATATATATATATATATATAACTCGTTTACAAAAGTATTATATATATATACATTACGGAAATTAACGAGGGTTAACGAAACTTGGTTATAACAACCTACAATTTAAAATAATGTGTTTAAACATTATTTTTTATCGATACTCGTATTTAAGTAGATATTCTGTTTTTATTTAAACAGTATTATATATTTATATCTACTGGACTGATTATTTAAGATAAATTTTTATTACGAAAATGTGTGTCATTCAGCAGAATTCGAACCTATCCACATAGGGGAAGCAACCATGTGATCTGGCACGTCTTAGACCTCTCGACCACGAATGACCATTAGTCTAAACGCGGTTTTCATCAATCCTATATAACACAGTTTTTGATTCATCGCAATAACCATATCTGCTCTGAAATGTATCGTAATCTCAACAAATGTAAACATGTTACGTTAATTAACGAAGATTAACGAAACTTGGTTATAAACAACCGACAATTTGAAATGTTTGTTCGAATCCTGCCGAATGACACACATTTTCGTAATAAAAATTTATCGTAAATAATCAGGCCAGTAGATATAAATATATAATACTGTTTAATTAGAAACAGAATATCTACTTAAATAAGAGTATCGATAAAAAATAATGTTCAAACAAATCATTTCATATATATATATATATATATATATATATATATATATATATATATATATATATATATATATAATTTGTTTACAAATGTATTATATATATATGATATTGCATGTGAGTGTTGGTATTAATAAAATAGTGCTCGATGAATGATAAGCAAGCTACAAATTTAATATTAATAATGAATACATTTTTCTGTATATATAGCACGATTTCTGAGTTTCATGCACAACATAATCGTTAGGAACTGAATTAAAACTGACCGTTATATAATTTCAACTCTCATGTTTATAGCAGACGATCTTAATAGCAGGTCAGGACGTATTGCTTATGGCATTATTAACAGTCAATAATTGAGATGTATTATAGGTAAAAATATTTTTAAAATATATTAATATTTATTTAATATTTAAAATAAGTATAAAAATATTTAAAAAAAGCACTCCTAAGTCCCCCATAAATGGTGACTTTAACGTTCACAGTTATATATATAGTCATCCGCAGACAGATCTGTTTCGCTGCATCACAGCTCATCAGTACGGTTTGAAAGCCGATTGACTTTTACCCAGGATTGAGACCCGAACGAATTGGCGTCAGTCGGCGATTCTACTTCTGAGCTACGGGCAATTAGCTCAAAGTTAGAAGATAATATTGAAAAGAGATTGAAAGTACCCAGTTCAGGCGTGTGAATTATGGTCACAAAAAAATACGCAAAGTTGTGTTGCTAAAAATAACTGTAATTTTTTTCTACTTCAAATGTAACAGTTGACAAATGGCTAGCGTCTATTAAAATGTGAAAATTATCCAAAATAGAATTTTTTTATATGTTGTAATGATATGGTCATGCGCATGAATATATATATATATATATATATATATAAATATATATATATATATATATATATATATATATATATACTAGCAGTATAACTCGGGTGTAATGGAAGCTTTAAACTGCAACCTTGAAACTTCTGAATTTCGTTTCTTATGTCTTTGTCTATGAGTGTATCAAATTTGATTACAATCGGACCACTCCTTCTATAACACGATTTTTTCGATTATCGATTTTCGATATTTATCGGGGGTACCTTGACATAAAACCTAGCTAAGAACACTCGCAGACGCTTATAGTATAACTGTGTAAATTTTCAAGAAAATCATTTCTGCCGTTTCGGAGTTTATAAGTAACGGACACACACACACAGACACACACACAAAGTTTCATTTATAAATAAGTTTAGATAGATTAGAGAGAGAGAGAGAGAGAGAGAGAGATCATAAATCCGAAAGTAAAACGGCTAGGTGGTAAATCCCATGGGATCCTATTAATATTAGACATTGATCTAGCTAGACGGCTCAATCTAATCAAATTTATTAATTCACAGATACAATATTTATTACATATAGTAATTAAAATTTTCTTTTATCGGATGGGCATTTCCATGAGTTTAATTTAACCACCCATCTTATCAGCGAAGCCAGAACAATATTGGAAAATAAATCTCTCTGTTTCTGAGTGTGCAAAAAAAATAAAAAACAAAAAACAAAAAACACACGCACACAAAAAACACAAACAAACAAAAAACAAAACAAAACAAAAAACAAAAAACAAAAAAAAAACGAAAGTATCCTGTCTTTTTCTCCCTTTCTACTACTCTTCCGTTTATTTTTAAACACACACACAAACAAATAAATTTATTTTCCCATAATTTTCTGGTCTAGCTGATGAGATGTGTGGTTAAATTTACCCGTCGAAATAGCCATTTGATATAAAACAAAATGTATTTATATACATAGACAACTCTTCATTTCAAAAATGAAATCGAAAATTATCAAAAGCAGTTCAGAAAAAACTCTATTGATGAATTTTGGGACGGTGACCTAGTGGATTTAGGAGCTAGCTAAACATGTTTTGCTCTCATGTCAAGTGTCACTACTTCAAGTGTCTATCACAACAACTATGTTCTTCAATGTCATGTTTTGTATAAAATGTATATTCAATAAATATGATTGTTCAATGTATAGAATAGTTCGTTGGTTATAAAACTCGGTTCAAATGTTGTTTCTAACAATTTGAGATTAAGTAAATTCTCTAGCTTTTACGGAATCTTTATGTTGCCAATTCTTACTGTGGTATACTGGTAGAATTCATACCTTTCCAATGGGTATTAGCACTTGATTCGACCGGGATTCGAACTAGTCTTTCTGGTTCCTCAGTCCGGGTGACAATTCATTATTCCACCCAGCCTCTCTATAAAAGTGTTTTAGTTTTCCATTTGAGAATTAGATATGCTTCCTTTCTTGGTCATTTAATTTATATAGACCACACATAATAACAATATCTAAATAATTTAGAGTTCACGTAATCTGTTGGAAAATTATTTTTTTGAACAGGAAGGCGTTACTACTCGATTTATAATCTAAACTTTGGCTGTTACGCTCTTATTAAAACTTCTGAGAATGCGAGAGATTTTTAATATTTCTCTCGTTCCCTGAAGTGAAACATGTTAGATTGAGATACGTTTCTTATTTTGTTCTTTTTTGTTATTCTAATATTAAATACGCGCAGTGGGCTATGTGTTTAGCTAATCTTGATTACAGCATTTTTGGCTTGTGTAATAACGTCTCTGTTTTTTTTCAGACAATACTGTGTTAATGGACGGATTGTTGTGGCGCATTGGATATCGGCTCGGATCGAGAAATCGGGGAGCCGAGTTCGAATTCCAACTGAATACATTGCATTCACTTACGCGCAAATACCCTTGGGAAAGGGTATTTATTTATTTATATGTCTATTCCTTCCAGTTATGGGTTAAATAACAGGACAGATTGGGTTCTATAGCCTTGGTCGGCAACCAGTCTACCGCAGAAAGCAATGGCAACCTACTGCGGGATAATCTTCTGCCCAGTCAGTCATGTCTCTTTCGAGACATGATCGCCCAAGCGTGTATCACGTGTGGCACTTAACTGACTGACTCCATACTAGTTCCAAATATTGTTTATGTTGAGTTTGGAGTACGTAATTGTTGTATTCTGGGAGGGGATAAACATAGAAAGAATAGTGCAAGAAATAGTGTGGATATATAAATAGAGATTTATTATATCTCAGTACAATAAACCAAATACAAGTACACCAGCGAACAGTTAACAAGAATAACATTTAAGAAGGCAATGTCTCTGTATAGGACGTATGCGTCCGTCTTGAGAAGAAGATTTCCGTCTAGTGACGTCTAACTCTCGTCTAAGTGCCGATGGCTTTCGATCTCTCTCATATAATGAATAATCTCAATCACTCCCGTGAAATGACGAAGACTCTCGTATAGTCACGAACACTCTCGATCGTTCTAGTCCCGGTCTTTTATAACCCGGGCCATACCCATTCTTGGGTAGGACAGGATGTTCCTCCACAATAGTAATTCTTTTTTAATCGTATCACCCCGAGCAAGGCGGTAATGCCACTGATGTAGGTAGGCATCTACGCAGATGACACCACAATTTACTCCCGCATCAGTAAGAAACCCGTCGTGTCGGACAAACATAATCTCGCTGCTGACCTTGAACGTGATCTACACTGTGTTGAATTGGGGCAAGAAGTGGCTTGTCAGTTTCAACGCGTCTAAGACCAAGGTGTTGTCTGTCAATCATCACAGGCAACCTCTCCTGCCTCCCATAAGCATGAACCAAGCGAGTCTCGCTGAGAGCAATACACTGCGCCTCCTCGGCCTTACCCTCTCTTCTGATCTCAAATGGAACCACTACATCGAGTCCATAGCTAAATCCACTGCTAAGAAGGTTGGGTCACTGTGTCGGGGCAGGATGTTTTTCCCGCCTGAATCCATCCTGCATATATACAAATCAACCATTCGTCCGTGCATGGAATACTGCTGACATATATGGGCAGGCGAGCCTGCCGTTCATCTCAGTGTTCTCGACAGGTTCCAAAAATTTTGAAATTGGATTTAGTTTATTTCCCCTGCCACTGTAGAATTTTAAAAGAGCTCCAAAACAAAGCAGCAAAAGAAAACGCGGAGAACTACTCACTCACATTAAGAAACACAGAATTTATAGTCGTCAGGAGGGGAGACAGTCAAAAGTATGAGCTACGAATTAGAGATTTTAGAACTGGTTCAGAATTTTTACTCTTCGTGTAGTGAAGTAACAGGCCGCGGAAATTGTGACACAAAAATCAATATTTTTGCATCTAATCTGGAAATTGCCACCTATTCTAGCAATTACAAAACCATCGTGATGGGATAGATTTATTTGCGGTGTGACGATTATCGACTCGGAGTGCAGATTCAGCGAGTCGAATTATAATTCCGTACACAACCCGCCGGGCTTACAGCCATATCACGTTGAATACACCGGTTCTCGCTCGATCACCGAAGTTAAGCAACGTTGTGCCTGGTCAGTACTTAGATGGGTGACCGCTTGGGAATACCAGGTGCTGTAAGCATTTAATGACGGATGTGCGTGCTTACGGCCATATCACGTTGAATACACAGGGTCTAGCTCGATCACCGAAGTTAAGCAACGTTGTGCCTGGTCAGTACTTAGATGGGTGACCGCTTGGGAATACCAGGTGCTGTAAACGTTTAGTGACGGATGTGTGTTGTGGTGCAGTGGATATCGGCTTCGGAAAGAGAAATCGGTGAGCCATGTTCGAATTCCAGTTGAATACCCTGCATTCACTTAAGCACTGGTGCCCTTGGGAAAGATATTAATCCATCCCTTCCCTTCAGTTATGGGTTAAATAACAAGGGTAGGAATTGGGGACCCTGCCCTTAAAAACAAATCCCAATGAATCTTGATATTCGAAAAGAAAAAAGTATTACTAGACACACAACTTATATAAAAACAACAATAAATTGTTGAAAGAAAAAGGTGTTACCAGCAATAAATAAAATTTAGTTGGCAATAAATGACCCGCCGAGGTTGATATGTCATAAAAAGAAACCAACCAACCAACAACCCGCCGTTGTATACTAATTCTCTTGCTGAAGACAAGAATAAATTTCTTCAACGTTTAACCTGCACCAGTTATAGGTTAAATAGCAAAAAATATATAGAGCTCAAAGCAACCGAAATCTGATCGTACAGAATGATGCTGAGAATACCATGAACAGAACATGTAAGAGGGAGGTTTTTCAGGGGATAGACACAAAAAGAAAACTGATACTTAACATCAAGAAAAGACAGCTGAAATTTCTGGGATGGACATGTAATGAGTAAAGAAGACTTAGAAAATCTCTTACTCGCGGGATGGATAGAGGGAAGGAGAGACATGGGAAAGCAACGCGTGGCATACTTGATGAACTTCAGCAAATGGATGTCGGAGCAGGGTTTGAGCGGGATAACAGGAAAAGGGGTGTTAAGAGCTACAACGGATAGGATGATGTGGAGGGCCATGATCGCCAACGTCTTGGAAGCACATAGAAGAAGAAAAGTAGTAGTAATTTTGGACGTCAGCTAGCTTATGAAGAGAAATGCTTCTAATTCTAAAACGTTAGGAAGTCAACGGCAAAACCCCCCCATTATTTTTCCCAATAAGCAATGGCGATTCACTAAAGCAATGGCGATTCAATAAAGAAAAGGAACCTGTGAAAAGCCGTGATCGCCTACGTCCATAAGAGACACAGCATTAAGAATTACGGTGAAGGCAACAGGAAACGACTCCACTCTCTTTCCCAAGATGTCATGGTTACTCAGAGATAATAAAGAAAAGTGAGCAATAATCGCTCATGTCTTCAAAGGACAACATTGAAAATTGCGTAGGAGGGAACAGAAAATTGCACGACACAATTTCCAATAGAAGTTATGGCAATACAGTGATAATAAGGAAATGAAATTTGTGGAAAGCCATAATCGCTTACTTTTTGAATTGGATTGTCATTAAAACTTACGAAGAAGGCAACAAGAAACCACTCCCCTCTCTTTTCCAAGGAGTCATGGCAATTCGCGGATAAAGAACAGGAGTCTGTGGAGAAGAGTAATTGCCTTTGACCTGAAGAGAAACTGCATTAAAAATCTCAGAGAAGGCAACGCGAAATGACTCCACTCTTTTTTCATAGATGTCATAGCAATTAAAAAAAATGAAGAAAAGGAATATGACAAGAGCCATACTCGCCTATGTCCTGAAAGGTCACGGCATAAAAATTACAGGCAAGACAACAGGAAACAAGTTCATTCTCTTTCTTAAGAAGCTTAGGATAACAACAGATAATAAAGAAAAGGATTTTGTGGACAACAATAATTGCCTACATCCTGAAGTGGATTGTCATTAAAAATTACGGGAAGACAACGACAAACCATGCGGAACAAAAAAACTCTGATACGTAATTTTCCGTGGAATAAACCTTCATCTGTAAAGAAATATGTGGAAAGCCATTATTACCTACGTTCTTAAGTGGATTGTCATTAAAAATTACGGGTAAGACAACGTCAAACCAAACCCCAATTTTTCCCTAGAAATCATAGCAATTCGCAGATAATAAAGGAAAGAAATATGTGGAGAGCCATTATCGGCTATATCATGATGAGACATGATATTAAAAATTACGGAGACCACTTCACTCTTTTTCCCCAGAAGTCATGTCTATTTACAGACAACAAAGAAAAGGAATCTGTAAAGGGCCTTAATCATCTAAGTTCTGAAGGGACACAGCGTTAAAATTTACAGAGAAGGCAACAGCAAAAGACTCTACTGTCAGTCCCAAGATTTTATGGTTATTTAGAGATGATGAAGAAAATGAATACACGGAGAGAGTCATGAGAGACTAGTTCCTAATAAGACACGACATTAAAAAGATTTACCTTGCGAATTGTTAGAAGGAGATACTGATATCAAAACCTATCAGAATTAATGAATTCTAATTTTTTTAAAAAATTTAGCTGATACGTAATTTTCTGTGGAATAAACCTTCAGCTGTAAAATTTCTAAACGTTAGATAATCGTGCTTATGTAAGTATTTTTTGCATACCCCAGTCAGAGCTGTTAATACAGGTTGGACTACAGGGAAAAGGGAACAATAAAAAACAGAAGATTGTTTACAGCATTGTGTATTTAGAACTGTAATTATTCAGCACATGTTTGGCCTAAAGGACATTAGCTTTATGAATAAACACAACACTTTTTCCTCGTCAGCTTCATGTAGCCTCCTGTAGTTACGGAATACTAAACAAGTTGGACAGGTCATTGCTTCATTGTGAAAAGTCAATACAACGATTCCGTGAAGAAACAAACCAATTTGACGATGGCAAGAGAAAAAAAAAGAAAGAGAGAGAGAAAGAAAACGCTAGGAAGGGAGAGATAAAAAGAGAGAAAAAAAAAGAGAAAAGGAGAGAGATAAATAGATAGAGAGAGAAATAAAGAAAAATAGGGAGTGGAAGGAAGAGAAAGAGTAAGAAAAAAAGTGAGTAAGGAGAGAAAAAGAGAAACTGAGTTAGAGAGAAAGAGAAGAAGAGCATTTTAGGAAGAAAGAGAAACAGAAAAAGGACAAAAATAGAATGTGAAGGAGAAAGGAAGAAAGAGAGAAAGAGAGTGGGAGAGAGAGAGAGAGATCGAAAGAGACTGAGAAAGAGAGAGGGGGGAATCTAAAACGTTCGTTTTATCATTGAAAATATCTGATAATGCAAAATTACTTCAGAGAAAACATACATTATGAAGCTTTCTGTTTTTTTTTTATCATTTCATCTCAAACAAGGCGATAATGGCACTAAGACGCAAGATCTTTCTGGTACTGAAAGAAATTGAAAATACCTTAGTGAATTGCAAGGACAATTGAAGAGCCAGGTTCAGGAAGACAGAAGATGGGGATTGTAGATGGCTGGGGAGCCAGAAATCGGAAAGGTGTTTCACATGAGAGTAGTGTATAAAAGGAAACTATTAGAATAGAACTTACGGTTGCACTTAGCTGGTTCAACACTAAAAATGGTCGGAAAGTATCGTAACGGACCCAATTACTTACTGAAGATAGTTGGCCATTTGGGTTCCTCTTTTTATTGAAGACCCTTCATTCAGTTTTCTTGTAGATTATACGTAGTCCTTTCTTTCCGCTTTCTTTAACTACTTCTTGTGGAAGGTTTTATAGTTTTCCTTTCGTGTCTATCAGCACTGTATCATGAGCATATTTTATATTGTTCAGATTACGGGTGCCATTGACGAATCCTGACAGAACATTTAGAGATCTCAGAATTGTCTCACTGTATTGGATGAATAGACCTGATGAGAATGCACGTCCTTGTCTTAGACCCCTTAGTTTCAAAGCCACGAAAACGAAACTGGTTACAGCGTGTGAAAGAATTAAGAACAGAAACATTAACAATGAGCAGAAAGAGAAAAAAGTAATTACTTATAAAAAGGCACGTATGATTTCTGTTAAGGTGGCACGAGAAAATGCATTGCTGAAATCTAAACTTATTAATGAATGGAACTTTGTCTGTGTGTGTGTATGTGTGTGCGTGTGTGTGTGTTTATGTTTGTCCGTTACCTATAAACTCCGAAACGGCTGAACCGATTTTCTTGAAAAGTTACGCAGTTGTACTAAAAGCGTCTGCGAGTGTTCTTAGCTAGGTTTTGTGTCGAGTTACCCCCGATAAATATCGAAAATCGATAATCCAAAAAATCGGGTTATAGAAGAAGTGATCAGATTTTAATCAGATTTGATACACTCATAGACAAAGACATAAGAAACGATATTCAGAAGTTTCAAGGTTGCAGTTCTTAAAATAGTGCTGAAAATCGATAATATATATATATATATGGGCAAGATGTTTGTGTGTGTGTCTGTTTATCTGCCTGTATGTCTGTAATATTTTTAGCCCTTTTATTTTAGTTTTTGCTTCGGGTTTGGCTCTAAGCAGGTATAATTGTAGTTCTTAGCCTCAGCCATGATGCCATTTACTCAGAGGATTTATTTAGCCTTCAAAATTCTGTTTACGACGAAAAAACTTATTTGATATCGATACCAGGAAATCAAAATTTGACTTACATCCATTCAATTTTCTTTCAGTCTACGGTTTCGCTTTAACTGGAAACAACTATTGCTTTTTAGTCTTTCGTGCCAACGTCCAAAGAGACTGAGCTCCAGGATCATGGATTAGTTTTAAAGCTTTCATTACACCCGAGCAACGCCGGGCTATACTGCTAGTAAACAAATAAGGTGCGATATTAGCCACCAATTAGCGCATCATTGTCATGTTTTTCATAAAAGGTTATCTTTCTTTTTTTACTGGTATTTCACCAGAACGATGTCGAATGAATTAATCGAAACAGCATCAATTAACAAAAGAAGATCAATGATACGAAACTTTTGTTTTTTGAAGAGACTTTCCAGTGTATGTAAGTATTCTCTTTTCTTTTTAAATCTGTATTATCTCAGGCATTGGGGTGCAGTGGATATCGACACGGAACGACAAATCGGGGAGCCGAGTTTGAATTCCAGTTGAATTCCTTGCATTTACTTACGCGCAAATACCCTTGGGAAAAGTATTAATCCGTCTCTTCCCTCCAATTATGTGTTAAAAACAGGACAGATTGGGTTCTATAGCCTTGGCTGGCAACCAGTTTATCGTAGAAAGTAATAGCAACCTACTGCCGGATCATCTTTTGTCCAGTCAGTCATGTCTCTTTCAAGACATGATCGCCTAAGCGTATCTAACGTATGGCACTTAACTGACTGATTATCCCAAGCAAAGCTGTCTTCTGTTTGTTCAATGTGCTTGTCCCTTCAGGACGTAGGCAATCATAACCTTCCACATCTTCCTTTCCCTTGGCACGAAAGACTAAAAAGCAATAGTTGTTTCCAGTTAAAGCGAAACCGTAGACCGAAAGAAAATTGAATGGATGGATGTCAAATTCTGATTTCCTGGTATCGATATCAAATATGTCTTTTTGTTACTTGTTACTTCTCCCAAACCCTGCTCCGCCATGCTTCTGCTCAAGTCCATCATACCACGCGTTGCTTTCCTCCGTCTCTCCCCTCTGTCCGTCTTGCGATTATCAGATTCTCCAAGCCCTCTTTCTTCACTACATGTCCTAGAAACTTCAGCGAGTGGTCATTCAAGATAACATTCTATTCATGATTTAATAGGAAAATACTTAATCAGTTCAAAAATGTTTTCGAAACACCGTAACTTTTCAGCTCGTGGAAAAGATATATATACCAAATATTACGAAAAACTTTCGAAATCTTCAATGCTTCAGGCAGGGTTTCACTGTTTTTATCTAGAGCAAGACAGACTCTTTCATCATTACATCAGCATTTAACCTATTGCTTGTCTGAGAAAAGGCCCTGCGATGAGAGATGACGAACAATACAGCATTGATTAGGAGCTTGCTTTAAAGCGATAGAAGGCTAATTGGCTGATAGTTGAAAGGGTCAGACCAATCACCAGAGTTCTTAACAACAGATGACGACTTCCAGCAAGCAGACAAGCAGGAGGCAGCGAGGCATTTATTATACAATTTAGAGAGAACGGAAACCAGTTTGGGAATACACTTCTTAATGACTATTACAAGAATACCATGCTTTGTGGGGATCTGGGACATAGATAATAGCAAGAGCCATGGAAGTGATTATATTCTTATATCATTCAACAGAGACTCAGTTATAAGTGAGATGCTAGGTAGGGATACTCCTGATGAGTCAAGAGTATAGATTGACGAGCCTTTATGGACAAAGTCACAGTTAAGTGCCATACGTGATACACGCTTGGGCGATCATGTGTCGAAAGAGACATGACTGACTGGGTAGAAGGTTATCCCGCAGTAGGTTGTCATTGCTTTCTGCGGTAGACTGGTTGCCTGCCAAGGCTATAGAACCCAATCTGTCCTGCTATTTAGCCCATAACTGGAAGGAAGAGACGGATTAATACCTTTCCCAAGGGTATTTGCGCGCAAGTGAATACAATAGATTCAACTGGAATTCGAACTCGGCTCCCCGGCTTCTCGTTCCGAGCCGATATCCACTGTACCACAAGGCAGCTTTAAAAGCAGAGGATGTTAACACTGCAAATTGATTGAAGAAGGTGGAGGGAGTAGAGACATTGCACTTATTTAATACCCTATTACAGAACCGCCAGTAATTACAGAAGCCAAAGTGGTTAGAGGCTCTTCGGTACCTTATTCTCTCGGCAAAAATGGGATTTCCTTTTTCGTGGATTCTTTTACATTTATTACGAGGTCTATCTATCTATCTCTGCACCTAGAGGTGGTGTAATGCTTAGCAAGCTTGTCACGCAAGAAACGCCATAATTGAGTTGTGACTTCGATCCTCACTGGGTGTCCTATATTTTCGGCTTTGTGCCATATCTAAGCCGCGCTTAGAAAATCAATGTGTTTCATATTTATCTGAGTATGTTCATATCTCTCTATATTTTCCCAGGTTTTCTTTCTTTTCCTGTCATATTTATTCTCTCACTCTCTTTTTCCCACTTCTTTCTCTCTTCCTTTTCTTAACTACTTTTTGTCTTTTTTCAGGAGTTCTCCTTCAAGCTATAGGTTGAATAGCAGGACAGATTCGTTACTATAACCTTGTGTGACATCCGGTCTAACAAAGCAATTGATAGTAACCTACTACAGGAAAATCTTCTGTCTAGTCAGTCATAGATAGAAACAGACCTGATCGCCTATTCTTCTTCTTCTATGTGCTTCTGTCTATTCAGGACGTAGGCGATCATGGTTCTCCACGTCTCTTTATCCATTGTGGCTCTTAGTATGTTTGCTCCTGTTACACCTCGCAACCCCCGTTCTGTCATCCACCTGATCAGGCCCTGCAAATATGTTATCCGCTGCCTTCCTCTGTCTCTCTTTCCTTCTATCTGGCCAGTCAGTATCAGGTTCTCCAAATTCTCCTTCCTTATTGCGTGTCCCAGGAACTTTAGTTGTCTCTTTCTGATGCTCAGTATTAATTTCCTTTTCGTTGTCATTCTTTCCAACACCTCCTCGTTGCTTGCATGCTCAGTCCACGATATCCGCAGCATCCTTCTGTAGAACTACATTTCCGCTGCTTCCAGTTTTGTCCTCATTTTCGATGATATTGTCCAGCATTCACTGCCGTATTGAAGAACTGACATCACATATCAATCCAGCACTCTTTTCTTTTTTTAGTGAATATGGAGACTAAATATAATTTTATAGTCATGGTGGTATTATGGTGACTAGGTAAATAAAAATATACTTTTTTTTGTTTTTGGTTTAAGCAAAATTAGAATATGTTTGAATCGGAGGTTTTGTTTAGCTAAACTCGGAGAGTCGAGTTCGAATTGCAGTCGAATTCGTTGCATTCGTTTACGCACAAATACTCTTGGGGAAGGTATAATTTCACCTCTTTTTCCCTCATCTATGAGTTGAATAACAGGACGGATTGGGTTCTATAGCATTGGTTGGCAACCGGTCTACTGCAGAAAGTAATGACAAGCTACTTCAACAAAATCTTCTGTCTAGTCAGTGATGTCACGAAAGAGACATGATAACTCAAGGGTGCATCAGGTGTGGCAATTAACTAACTGATCTGGATAAAAGGATCGAAGAGTAGGAATAGATTGAGTTCTTTAGCGTTTGTTGGCAAGCGCAGAAAGTAATGCAAGCTGCTGCCTGAAAATCTGTCTGCCTAGTCAACCATTGATCGAAAGAGACATGATCGCACCAGCAAATATCATGTATAGCAATTAACTATTATATATATGTTATGGTGAAACACACCTATTGCTCAGATAATGGACTCTCCCTCCTATATTAATAAAAGTTAACAGGAAGTTAACTCGAGAAGTTCTTGGGAAATTCTTAGGAGTTCTAAGAAGTTCTAGAGAGTTCTTTAGAGTTCTACTGGAGTTCAGTAGAACTACTAGGCCGCTGATGTTAGTCGGCAGTCAGTCGAATACTAAGGAGTCAGCTTACAGTGGAAGATTACCAAGTTCCTAAAATTTAGGGTTCGTTATAACTTTCAGTGCGAAAACTACTCCACAACAATATAGTAAACCCCCCCCCCCCCCACACACACACGCACAAATTTATTTTCCCCTAATCTTCTGGTCAAGCTGATGAGATGTGTAGTTAAATTTACCCGACGAAATGACCATCCGATATATAAAAAAATGTATTTTCATACATAGACAACTCTTCATCTCAAAAATGAAATTGAAAATTATCAAAAGCACTTCAAATAGAGAAAACTTTATTGATGAATTTTGGGACTGTGACCTAGTGGATATAGGAGCTAAGTAAGCATATTTTGTTCTCATGTCAAGTGCCACTACGCCAAGTATCTCTCACAAAAGCTATATTCTCCAATCTACATGTATAAAAGGCAATCTGTGAGTCTGTGTGTGACTGTAATCTATGCACGTCTACACTTTTTTAAGCTACGCCATTCAAACTTTCTAGGGAGACATATCTACAGGGAAGCCAGGTCGACACATACGTTTTGAGTTTAAGTTCAGCAATTTTCCCTTTCGCCAATGGAGCCGATTGTTTACATTTGCTCTGTAAAATATCTAAGATCTAAGATGGTTGCTAGATTACGTCACAGAAATCAAGTTACACGTGTCAAACGCGACTAAAAAATGAGCTTTCATATTTAATTTTTATTTTAAAAAATCTGTTTTTTCAAACAAAAACAAAATATGTAAAAAAAGAGTGCCAATGGTTAATTTAATTATTTAAGTCTCTTTTTTTTCAGATTTCATGTTTCATACTTCAGAAAATAAAATTAAAAAGAAAAAAAAGCTTTTTTTTCGCTAAATATTTCATGCATGAAATCAACTGTCTGTAATTCGTGTGGCATTAATGTAACTTTTTCCTCTAAAATTAAATACCTACATTTTTAAATATTCGAAAATTTCTTAAATCCTTTTAGTCAACAAAAAATGTAAATATTTTCCCTGTAATTTTGAAACAAAAACAAACGTAATATTGTTTACAATGTCACACAAAACATCAACTCACGTTTACGCAAAACAAAAGAAAATAGATTTTTTTAATGGAATTTTTGAACAATTTTAAAACAACAATTTTTTATATAATAATTTTTTTTTACATAACTGAGTTTTAAAGTGAGGCTGTGACTACAAGCGCTCGGAAATCGCAACACGCTGCATTAATCATCTAATTAAAAAAATGTTCTGAGTTGCACGGGCAACGCCAGGCTATGATGCTAGTGATATATAATGTATAGAATGTATATGCAATAAATATTGATAGTTCACTGTATAGAATAGTTCGTTGGTTATAAAACTCGGTTCAGATTTTATTTCTAACTCTTTGAGATTAAATAAATTCTCTAGCTTTTATGGAATCTTTATGTTACCAATTTTTACTGTGGTAGACTGGTAGGATTCATACATTTCCAATGGGTATTAGCGCATGTATACGCTATTTCGCTACAAATCTAAATGTAAATATATTTCGTTTTACCCTACACACATACACTAACGTCACCGACCAACAAACACACATATTCATTCATGTTATCATCCATGATTTTCTTAAAAGTGACAAAACATCTGATAGCCTAGTTAACGACGGTTTTGAGGTCATTTTAGGCATTAGTCGCCATTTTTGCTAAAGTTGAAAACATTCTCTTTTTATATATTTTTCTCTCTATTATACAAAATGAATGTATTTGGGTCTGCATTTATATAACTACGCTTATATGGAAGATATTTTGGTTACAAGCTCTCATTTTCTTTTTGATTGGTACACGTTGGCTTTTATTTAGCCTACCACCCCAAAACGATACAGAATTTGAAAAGACTAGCATTTTTGTGGCTGAAACTACTTATCCCTGTCACCAAGGATAACGGTGCAAGTATTTCACTCATCAACTAAGGCGTTCAGTTGTTACAAGTACTTTCAAGTTTAGCCCCTCTTTACCTCAAGTTTTTGTTCCTTTCTTTCTTTTTAGTTATACAGTTTTTCAAGAGATTCTCTTCACATTGTTTTTGCGAACCCTATTTGGTTTCCCGTTTATTGCTGTGTCTTCTTATCGAAAGACAAATTCACTTTGTGAACTTTTCTAAGCCTTTTTAACCTTGATACTTAACATCTACGCCATTTGCCGATCGCTTAAGACGCTGTTTTTGACCCGCCGTTTTCGTATTCAATGTTAGTAACAACTTTTATACAAACACTAATATTATTATTTTTATTATTTTAACAATTTTTTGTTTTTCTTTTCTGTTTATCTTTTTCTTACCAGAGTTATTTATTTGTATTAGAGTTTTATGTTATTTTTTCAACATGCTTTCTGAATGTGTAATATATTTACGAATACACTTACTTTCACACTAACGGCAGACATAATACACATACGCATAGAAGCCGAAACCAACCCACGTTGGCGAGGCGCGCCGTTTATAAGCTTTCCCGCTTCGACTCAAATCTAAATTTTGCTGTAATGGATGCAAATTTCGAATGAAAAAATCGTAGAGCCTAGTTTGAATTCCAGTCGAATTCGTTTCATTCACTTACGTACAAATAAAAGGTATTTATACGTAAGTGAATGAAATGAAAAAAGGTATTAATTCATATTTTATCTCCCCAGTTATGGACTGATTTGATTTTATAGCTTTGATTGGCAACCAGTTTACCGCAGAAAGTAATGGCAATCTGCCTCGTCCGTCATGGATCGAAAAAGACATAATCACCCAAGCGTGAATCACGTATAATACTTAACTGACTGACTATTATATATAGTGTACACACACACACACACACACACACACACACACACACACACACACACACACACACACACACAATTAAATACACGGATTCGTTCATTTTACATTTTACATTCTATCATTTTCTCACAAATATATTTTTAAAAAGCCGTCCATCGTTTTAATACACTTGGCACGAGTATGATTATGAACATATGCACCTAATTAAACAAACGTTCTGATACATACGTACACATACATTTAAAATAATAGTCTATTGCTTTATTACGTTTGTCACATATCTAACCAATAAGAATCAAACATTCCAGTACACAGTATCTTTCTTGTTTAATGTTCAATTCTTGTCTTTAACCAGATCTCTGAAGAAGCTTTAATAAATGTGAAACATGTTAAATTAAGAATCATTCTCTACTTTATTCTTTATTTATTTCATCATATATATATGAAAAAGCAATTGGTATTATACTGTGAATAAGTTTTTATTAACTTTTTTTCTTTAGTTCTAATAATTTTTTTCAGTTTTTGATATAAATATGCATAAATTTTCCTAATGTTCTGAATGTCTGTGCGCTTTCGCCCATAATTTTAGCCATTATTATAATTAGGATAATTTTGTTTTTAATTTCAACTGAATATATGTATTATTTTATGCATGTATCTAGAGATATAGGAATGTTTTATTTTCCAAACACGGTCAGCACATTTTGGCCGTGTTTATAGTTAATGTTAATGAGTGTTACTTTTTTAAAATCTTTTTTTATTAATAATGCTTCCATTATTTTTAGCATTATTTTTACATGCTATCGATGAGTATGTTACCGATAGGGTTTGGTAGCTCTCCATGTGTATTTAAAAAGACCCAAGTGAGACCCATTGATAATACAAATATAACAGAATCACCCACATGTCAAAAAGCTTAAAAATAATGGAAGTAATATCATTGTTGTTGATATTGTCTCACCGAGTAGAATTTTATAGTATAATCTGACATTTCTGTGCAACCCATTCAAAGAAAATACCAGCTGAGATTTATAATAGCATATAAATTAATGAACAGGATTCTTGTTAAGGTTTTCAAGCTAGAAGTGAAGTTTGAATGAGAACGCACGAGAAGTCTATTTTATTTTTATTTCCATCGATACGTTTGCTTTTATTTTTATTGATAGATTAGAATATCCCAGAAGAGTGCGTGACTCATTTGTCAGGGCTTACGGCCATATCACGTTGAATAGTCCGGTTCTCGCACGATCACCGAAGTTAAGCAACGTTGAGCCTGGTCAGTACTTAGATGGGTAACCGCTTAAGAATACCAGGTACTCTAAGCGTTTAGTGACAGATGTGCGTTGTGGTGTAGTGGATATCGGCTCGGAAAGAGAAATCGGTGAGCTGTGTTCGAATTCCAGTTGAATACCCTGCATTCACTTAAGCACTGGTACCCTTGGGGAAAGTATTAATCTGTCCCTTCTCTCCAGTTATGGGTTAAATAATAGGGTAGGACTTGGGGACCCTGCCCTTAAAAACAAATCCCAATGAATTTTGATACTCACAAAAGAAAAGTATTGCTAGACACAAAACCTTATATAAAAACAACAATAAATTGTTGAAAAGAAAAAAGGTATTACCAGCAATAAATAAATAAAATTTAGTTGGCAATAAATGACCTGCCGAGGTTGATATATAAACAGAAACAACCAGCCAACAATCATTTGTCAGTGTACAATTGACAATATATGCGGTTAGGGATTTTTTAAAAAAAGAATATGAAATTAAATAATAAGCAAAACAGAGAACGCATAGAATCAAATCTGAACTTATTTATAAATGGTGCTTTGTGTGCGTGTGTGAATGTGTGTGTCCGTTATCTATAGACTCCAAAACGGCTGAACCGATTTTCTTGAAAATTGACACAGTTGTACCATTAGCGTCTGCGAGTGTTCTTAGCTAGGTTTTGTGTCGAGTTACCCCCGATAAATATAGAAAATCGATAATCGAAAAAATATGGTTATAGAAGGAGTGATCCTATTTTAATCAAATTTGATACACTCATAGACAAAGACATAAGAAACGATATTCAGAAGTTTCAAGGTTGCAGTTCTTACAATAGTGCAGAAAATTTGATATCAACACAAGGAAATCAAAATTTGACTCCCATTCATTTTTCTTTCAGTCTACGGTTTCGCTTTAACTGGAAACAACTATTGCTTTTTAGTCTTTCGTGCCAACGTCCAAAGAGTCTAAGCTCTAGGACCATGGATTAGTTTTAAAGCTTTCATTACACCCGAGCAACGCCGGGTTATACTGCTAGTTAGATATATAGAAGAAGAATAATGGTTCGATTTTAATCAACTTTGATACACTCATAAACAAACGCATAGGAAACGGTATTCAGAAGTTTCAAGGTTGCAGTTCTTACAATAGTGCAGAAAATCCATAATATATGTGTATATAAAAGGCAAGATGTTTGTGTGTGTGTCTGTTTATCTGCATGTATGTCTGTATTTTTTTCAGTTCTTTTATTTTAGTTTTTGCGTCGAGTTTGGCTCTAAGTAGGTATAATTGTAGTTCTCAGTCTCAGCCATGATACCATTTACTCAGAGGACTTATTTAGCCTTCAAAATTCAGTTTACGATGAAAAAAACTTATTTGATATCGATACCAGGAAATCAAATTTTGACTTACATCCATTCAATTTTCTTTCAGTCTACGGTTTCGCTTTAATTGGAAACAACTATTGCTTTTTAGTCTTTCGTGCCAACGTCCAAAGAGTCTGAGCTCCAGGATCATGGATTAGTTTTAAAGCTTTCATTACTCCCGAGCAACGCCGGGCTATACTGCTAGTACAAAATAAAAGGTAGGTGAAAAAATGAATAAAGTAGAAAGGAAGTTAGTAGGCGATTGAGGGCGGCCTTTTTTTTCTCGATTTCCTCAATGGCTTCAATTTGTGCTTGTCTATAAGCGTGCATTCGACTGCATCTTCTCTCTTCTTTCATTCTCTCTCTCTCATTCTAGAAAAAGGGAAAAGTAATAAAATGAGGAGAGAGAAAGGCAGAAAGAGAATAGAAAATAGAAAAAAACGTTGGAGTGGAGGGTAGAAAATATAATAACACACAACACACACATATGCGTATATATATATATATTCATATATAAATGCAAATTCTCTTTTCATGTGTCATGTCCTTTCAGGACATCTGGGATCATAACTCTCCTTAGCTTCTTTTTTTTCATAACTATATATATATTTTGCCTGCCTTCTCCTACCGAGCGCCCATAGCCCAGAGGTAGAATCGCTGACTGACGCTAATTCGGTCGGGTTTCAATCCTGGGTTAAAAGCAATCGGAGTCTAACCGTACTGATGAGCTCCAGTTATGTGTTAAATAACAAATTCCAATAAATCTGGATACTCGAAAAAAATGTATTACTAGACAGAAAAACTTATATAAACAACAATAAATTGTTGAAAGAAAAATATATTACCAGCAATAAATAAATAAATTTTAGTTGGCAATAAATGACCCGCCGAGGTTGATTTGCCATAAAAAAAAACAACCAACCAAAATCATCTCACACTTATGGTAAATCTATTCTGGCTTCTTGCTTTCCAGTTAAATTTGTTTGAAATGTAATTTCTAATTTTCTCTTTTTTCATTGGCCTCTTCCCTTAATTTGTTTTCTTTTTCTCTTATTCTTTCACACCCAGTAATCTCTTGCATCTTTATTTCCTTGCCTGGGAGAAATTATGAAAAAAAAAAAAAACTGGAAGAGGAAGAAGTTGTTCAGCTAAGTAGTCTTGTGGGTCGACTAAACAAGAAAAATCAATGCTGTTTTTTTTTTTTAATTTGTTGATTAGTAATTGGAAGTTCAATTCCTGGGATGATCAGTGTGTCGTCGGAAACAGTGGGAGCGAAATAAGCAATATCTAATAAGAACTAAAATAAAAATTAGACGAAGTATCCCTAGATATAGTGGAACAAGAGGAATGTATAGGTTATCTGGATTGATATAGGCCTGATGGATACAACGAGTGAAATATTGTGACAACAGCAACAATAGTTTTTTTAATGCCGATCAGTACGGCAGGTAGAAACAGGCAGATAATAACAGAGAGTAAGGCGGAGGACTCACTCGAAATGTTTAAATGATACTACTTATATTTCGAGATGGTAAGTCGTATATAGAGAAGGGAAAATGGAAATCCCTTGCCCACCTTCAACACCCTGGTTTATTAGTAAAACTGGGACAGAAAACGAAATTAAGTGAAACAGGGACCAGCGAATGAATGATACGGTCAAGCTGAAATAGCCTGCCACTAGAGATATTGCAAGATACGGTCAGTCCGAATTCGGAGAGTTGCAAATTGAACAAACCACCGTTCCGTGGAGATTATAGATCACAAATATTAACGTTCTACTGAAATACCAACCAAATGATTTTTGTGTCACTTAGCTTCAATTTTATTTTAATTTTGTATCTATTTGATATATTTAAATATATATAAATTTACACCGTGACGTTGAAGTCTTAAGTCTTGTTTTCCTTATATACCGTTCCCTTGCGTCTCTGGGCTAAGTTAGTCGGGTGATGACAAACGATCCTGATTGGCCGGTCCGAGATCAACAAGCACAACCTAGACGGAAGGTTGGCTAGACTCAGCCATGGTAGTGTGATAATCATGTAAATATTTGGAATAATTTATTCTTCTTCTATGTGCCCTGTCCTTTCAGGACGTAGGAGATCATGGCTTCCCTCGTCTCCCTATCCCTGGTGGCTTTTAGCACGCTTTCTCCTGTTACTCGTTCACCTGATCAGCTCCTTCAAATATGTTATCCTCTGTTTTCCCTTGTCTCTTTTTTCCTCTATCTGGCTTGTTATTATCAGGTTCTCCAAGCCCTCCTTCCTCATTGCATTTCCCAGGAACTTCAGCTATCTCTTCCTGATGCTCAGTATTAATTTCCTTTTTGTTTCCATCCTTTCCAAAACCTCATCATTGCTCACATGCTCGATCCATGATATTCGCAGCATCCTTCTGTAGAACCACATTTCTGTTGCTTCAAGTTTTTCCTTCATCTTCGATGATATTGACCAGCATTCACTGCCATATTGAAAAACTGACACCTAATAGCAATCCAGTACTCTGTTTGTAGCGAAACTGTCCTGTTTCTTAATACTTTACTCAACTTCTGGAATGCTTACTTCGCCATGCCAACTCGCCTTCAGATCTCTGTGTCGCACTTTCCGTCTTCTGTTAGAACACTTCCCAGGTATTTAAATTTTTGTACCTGCTTGATTCTAGTATCCCCGACCTGTATTTGGCATATTGGGCTGCTCTTTTTACTGATGATCATGCATTCGGTTTTCTTGCAGTTTGTTTGTAGTCCTTTCTTGTCACTCTCTTTAGCTACCTTTTGTAGGAGGTCTTGTAGTTTCCTTTCTGTGTCTGCTATCAGCACTGTATCATCTACGTACCTTATGTTGTTTAAATTGTGACCTCCGATGACGAATCCTGGTATAACTTCTAGGGTTCTCAGAATAGTCTTGCTGTACAAGTTGAATAGATCCGGTTTCTATCTTTGTATATCTGCTGAATTCGTTACCTGTCCGTATGCAGGCGGTTTGCTGCCAGTAGAGATTCTTGATTACTCTTAAGACTTTCCAAAATATATCGAGGCTGCAGAGCATCTCCATCAATTCTTTGTGACGTATTTTGTCAAATACCTTTGCATAATCGATAAAACATAGGTACAAATCCTTCTTAATTTCTATTGCTTTTCGGAGAGCATCCTAATCATAAATATGGCCTTCCTTGTCACAGTGTCTTTGACAAATTTGCACTATTCTCGGTCTATTTCTGGCCTGATTCTGCTTCTCGTTCTATTCATCAGGATTCGGACGATCAGTTTTATCATATGGCTCATTAAACTGATGCTTCTGCACTCGTTTGCCCCTGGCTTCTTAGGCAGTGGTATGAAGATCGAATTGCTGAGGTCATCTGGTATTACACCACTATTATAAATTTAATTTATTATTTCTGTGATTTTCTCTATGCTAAAATGGATATAATAGTTTTCGTATAAAAAAACGTAAATTCGCTTTAATTAGCACGGATTACGTGGGAGAGAGGAAGAAAGACAGAGAGGTGGGGGAGAAGAGGAGTGAAAAATTGGGGAGAGAAGGAATGGGAAGAGAGGGGAAGGGTAGAAGTGGGGAGAGAGAGAGAGAGGAAAAAGAAGGGGAAGGGGAGAGTGAGAAGGGAAAGAGAGGTAGTAGGGAAGAGAAAGATAGACAAAGTAAGTGCGGACATCGTAATCTGCACTGAATGCTGACTTCTAGTTTCAGACGCCATAATGTTTTTCAGGCCAAATATTGGTTAAACTTTCAGATCAAGCATGGTAGTTACCATGCAGAATGAATAAATATATATATGTATATATAATTTATTTCTTTGAACATTTGTTTTTTTTAATTTGTTTATACCTGTTTACATTACGATACGTTTCAGAACAGAGATGGTTGTTTACGAAAACTAAAAAAATGTGTATATAAGGCTTAATTTACTTCTTTTTGGAATGTGGGATCAGTCATGGTTAAGTGGTCTACGACGCACCAGATCATTTATTAGTTTATCCTATGTTGTTAGGGGTCGCAGGTTCGAATAATGCTGAATGACATTTTCGTAACAAAAAATTCTCATAAATAATCAGACCGGTAGAAATATATATATATAGTGTAATTAAAAACAGAATATCTACTCAAATTGAGTGGTCTGGTATTTATTTTATTATAAACAGTGCTCAATATAATGAGTATTATAGAGCTTAATATAATTATATAGTTATGTACCAACTGTACGTTGAGACACGGAAATTTGTACGTTTCGAGATAGATTCTCATCATTTACCTATAGACTCCAAAACGGCTGAACCGATTTTCTTGAAAATTTACACAGTTGTACTTTAAGTGTCTGCGAGTGTTTTTAGCTAGGGTTTCGTGTCGAGATACCCCCGATAAATATCGAAAATCGATAATCGAAAAAATCGGGTTATAGAAGGAGTGGTCCGATTTTAATCAAATTTGATACACTCCTAGACAAAGACATAAGAAACGATATTTAGAAGTTTCAAGGTTGCAGTTCTAAAAAAAGTGCAGAAAATCGATTATATATATATATATATATATATATATATATATATATATATATAAAGCAAGATGTTTGTGTCTGTTTATCTGTCTGTATGTACTTTATACAAATCCACACTTTTTTTTGATTCTCACCAAACTTCCCACAAATATTCTTTAGGTTGAGTCTGAGCTCCAGGAGCATGGATTAGTTTTAAAGCTTTCATTACACCCGAGCAACGCCGGACTATATTGCTAGTATATATATATATATATATATATATATATATATATATATATTGAAAAATTTTTCGTGTGACTAGTTTCATTTTCTAGGACTTCATCGTTTTGTTTAGGTTGATGTGACTACACATACGCACAATCAAGTGACGCTGTGGATTTTAAATTTAAAATATTTTTCTTATGTTTGGTTATATAATTTAGCCGATTTCATTTGGATTCTTATTTCTTTTCTTTTCTGCTTCTATCTCTTTAATTAAATATCCCAGATTTGATAATAGGAGATCAGCCAAGAATAGTAAAATATAAGGACAAGGATGCACTTTTAACGTGGATGATCTTGCGATTAAATCGCTTTCTAAAGGTATTCATCTTTATGAATTAGTTTCTCTGTTAAATATTGTAGCATTTCCGATATATAAATTTGTGTTCAGTCACTTATGGCGAGCAACCAATGTGTGTAATGTATTGTTATGTCAAATAAAGCATTTGCGTCATACATTCATTTATTTAAATTTCTTGAGGTTTCTCCAATGTAATCGTTATGATAATTATTACATGTCATAGAATGAATTTCTACTTCAAGAGCAAACAGAATTTGAAGCCTTTAGTATTTAGATGAAGAGAAGTTATGCATTAAAAATACTCTCAAGCTCCCCCAATACCCTAACTATTTCATATTCGATGCAAAACAAAAAGCTCATAAAATATTCCACATTTCCATACATCTTTCTCCCAAAATGATCCGATATATACATAGAAAAATGTCTATTTATTTTTAGTATACACTCCTGATCAAAAATTTAAGACCACTTAAAAATCTTCAAAAAGAATTTTTTTTTTACAGATAGATTTTAAACTCCTACCACTTAAGGTTACCAATACTACAATCTAAAAGGTTATGGAAACAAAAAGCTACATTCCAAATAATTTATTTAGAAATTTACATTTTTATAAAATGAGGCGATTTACGCATGATCAAAATTATAAGACCAGGGGTATAAATTGTTAGATCTATGGTAATTCCAATGCTTTTAGTTCAGTTAGATATTAGCAATCACTGCGTAAAGGTGTTACCATGCCTAAATCAAGCAAACTTACCAAAGTTGAGCGTTCTCGAATTCTAGAATTCCATAAGCAAGGTTTGTCACAGCGGGCGATCGCAGCTAAGGTAAATCGCAGTAAAACTGTGATTTGCAACTTTCTAAAGAACAGTGAGAATTATGGAAAAGCAAAATCCTCTGGTAGGCCCCCAAAATTTCTCCTGCATTGAGTAAGAGAATAAGACGGGTTGTTATGAATGAGGGGGGACTTTCTTCTAGTCAAATTAAGGCAGTCACAGATGCTGATTGCAGTCCCGTAACCATCAGACGACAATTACGACAAAAGGCATGGTAAATAAAAAGCGTAAACAAATTCCTTGGCTGCTTCCACGTCACAAAGTGGACCGCTTAAAATTTGATTGTGAATACCAAACATGGGACGTTGAGAAGTGGAAGAAAGTCCTGTTTTCTGATGAGGAAAAATTCAATCTAGATGGTCCTGATGGCTTCCAACGATATTGGCATAACAAAAACATGCCTCCTGAAATTTTCTCCACACGTCATAGTGGTTGAGGGTCCCTAATGGTATGGGGTGCCTTTTCTCCAGGTGGTGCAGGGTTGTTAAACAGTGGCTGGTTATGTTAGCATGCTACAAAAAGCATCATTGATGATGGAGGGCTCTCGTTTGTGTGTGGATGGATGGTTATTCCAACAGAATAATGCTGCAATCCACACTGCAAGACGGACCTTGACCTTTCTACAAGAAAATGGGGTCCATCTCTTGGGACATCCTACATGCTCACCAGATTGAACCCAATTGAAAATGTTTGAGGATGGATGACAAGAGATGTTTATCGAAATGGCAAACAATATTCAACAAAGAATGAACTTCGTGAAGCCATCTTCAGAAGCTGGAGCAACATCCCCCGCACCATAATGGAAACATTTATTTATAGCATGCCCGACAGAATTTTTGAAGTCATCAAAAGCAGGGGAGGTAGAACTCATTATTAAATTTGCTTGTTGAATATTTTCCTACACTTTTCATACACTTTTTGTACAATTTCGTAAAATTTTTGTCTCTGGTCTTATAATTTTGATCATGTGTAAATCGCCTCATTTTATAAAAATGTAAATTTCTAAATAAAATGTTTGGAATGTAGCTTTTTGTTTCTATAACCTTTTAGATTGTAGTATTCGTAACCTTAAGTAGGGGGAGTTTAAAATCTATCCGTAAAAAAATATTTCCTTTTAATGATTTTTAAGTGGCCTTAAAATTTTGACCAGGAGTGTATATATATATATATATATATATATATATATATATATATATATATCTTATAAATTATATTTTAGAACATGTACAAAATTTTATATATCCACTACAAATCGTACATTTGTTTCGACATTGAAACTATAATGTCTCCTCAGGTGGTGTGGACAGGAATGGAAAGCCTCTTTTCTTATATTTGGTGAGTTGTGTGTGGGATGTTGGTGGGTGTTAGTGATAAGGGAATAAGTCTTGTGAATTGTCTGTTTGAATTTTGAAGAAAGTGGTGTGGGTAGTGAATTGATGATTGTCTGGGAGTTTTGTAGACTGATTTAACATTAGCAGTACACGACCTGAGGAGACATTCAATGTCGAAACAAATGTACGATTTGTAATGGATATATAAAATTTTGGACATGTTCTAAAATATAATTTATAATAAATATTCATAGCTCTATCTATTATATATCGAGCACTGTTTTAAATTAATGTTTTGGACGTTGTAAAAAATGTTTTTCTTTGTTCCTTTTTCACTCGGATATATATATATATATATATATATATATATATATATATATATATATATATATATATATTGTTTTTCTTTAATCCGAAGTGAAAGAGTAGGAAGGTAAATTCCAAGAACCTGATCCTAATTAATATGCAAATCCACCCAGGTGATTTATGAAGCCCGCATTTCTCCATAAAAAAAAACACTTCCGGATCTATATCGGTATGTCCGCCGGTCCTTTCAAACAAAGACTGTATAACCACAGGTACTCTTTTTCGAACCCCGGTCAGAGGTACCAGACAGCCCTTTCGCGGGCATTCTGGAAAATGAAAGAGGAAGGGCTGGATCCTGAAATTAGCTGGAAACTGATAGGTTCAGCCAGTACTCCGAGGAATTTTCATGATAGGTGCTGTCTATGTTTACTTGAAAAAACTTCAGTATTAAAATACCCCCACCAACACCGGCTACTGAATCTTAGGAGGGAATTCATCAGTAAGTGCCGCCAGAAGGCAAATTTTTTGAATGCTTAAATTTAGAATTTAAATCCCCATTGACTAGATGTTAGAATATAAATTAAAAGGATTCAATTTAAGTTTTAATCTTAATTTTACCTTAACGTTAACCTTAAAAAGTATTTTAAGCCGCCACCTTCCTATCCCAACCTCCTTTAATTGCCTATCTTTAGAAAATATGGATTCTTTTACTAAACCCCTTTTTCCTTGGTTAACACACACACATACACACACACACACACACACACACACACACACATATATATATATATATATATATATATATATATATATATAATTTTTTTCTCTAATAATTTTTAAACTGATAACATCCTGTAATTAGCATTTAGCTCGCTTCTACCTAAAAGGTTTAATTAGATAAACCTAAATAAAAATTTTAAAATCTTATATTGAAACCCACTCCGTCCCGCTTAAATACACTTCTTCAAACAGCTCAAAATCTTAACCATAAAAAAGTAATTTAACTCCTTTAGTTGTCTATCTTTATAAAATATGAATTCCTTTACCAAATCCATATATATATATAAATATTTCTTTAATAACTTTAAATTCATGACTTCCTGTAATGGATAAACTTAATTAAAAATTTTTAAGATATTACATTTAAATCTATTCCTCCCCTTCCTAAATATACCGTTTCAACACCCTGTAACCCCGCCACCACCAGCTCTGTCCTGTTCTACTTTGTGACTGTTGTTAACCCGACCCCTTCCACACTTTACCCCAGGGCCTTCGCCATTTGGAACAAAACAATGTCGCTGACGTGACGTAGAATCTCTATTAGAGATCCTATGTCGAAATGTACATCCGACACCTTTGAATTTTGAAAATGTTCTCTAATTTATATATATATATATATATATATATATATATATATATATATATATATATACACTACCACTGTTTATTTATTTCACCAGTAATTACTGATTTCTATTATATTGAGAAAGTTCAAGCTGAGTTTTAATCGTAAGTTTCAGCACGTAAGAACCCGTCATATTTATCGACAGTTATAACATGCCTACATTTTGCATTAGATCACAATTCAACATATCTCTTGAGAAAGAAAGATTAATTATTGCTTCATTCATATCAATGATGCATCCCTATGAAAATAAGAGATTATAAGATGCATTTTAGACACTTTATGCATTTTTATTAAGTATTAAGTGTACGGTGAAGGTGCTTCAGAAGACAGAACAGCCCGGAAGTGGTTTGCTAAGTTTAGAATTGTTGTTTGTAGCCTTTTGATCAAGAAGGCTCAGGCAGACCCCACTTCCCCATTACAGAGGACTATCAAATCAAAACTGTGAATGAGAATAACTGCGGTTATTTTCAAAAACACTAAATTTATCAAAATCCACGAGAATTTAGTGATTCTTGGGTACTGAAATCACTACGATGTTTGGGTACATGGTCTGAGTGAAAAGAATATTTTGGGTGGAATTCCTATCTGTAATTTTCTGTATAAATTCAATGACAATGCAACCTTTTTTCAGTAAATTGTGACGAGTGTGATCAGAAAAGAATCGTTTACAAGAATGTTCAGCAAAAAAGATATTGTGTATATTTAGGGTTTATCAGTTGTTTTAAACACTTTATTTTCAGTATAAGACATGCCAAAGTGAGAAACAAGTAGGACCTTATGGGTTTGCCATGCTGGCACCATGTAATTTGGATGTACACTACTGCCCATAATTATTAGGCAACCCCAGTTTTTTTAAAAAGAAATTATGCATTTAATACTATTTTTAGTATTTATTGCCAAATGAAAATAGAATGGTTCTTTTGTTATTATTACTTTGCAAAATTTTACAAGGTAAGTAAGCAGAGATGAACTTGTCCGAATCACCCTAAATTTCCTTCATTCTTTCATTGATGAAACTGCAATATAAGTAATTATTAAATATTTATAAATTCATCTGATACACACGTTATAGTGCAGTATTAACAAAAGAACCATTCTATTTTCAATTACAATTATACATTTGGAAATAAATACTAAAAAATAGTATGAAATACATCATTCTTTCAAAACACTAGGGTAGCCTAATAATTATAGTCGGTAGTGTAAGTGTTGACATTACGCATCATAAAATAGAGATTTCATGGTACAGGCAAGGAGTAATTTTTGAAGAGGTGCTGGTCGAATCTCTGGAGGAGGGATTGATGGGTGTTTTCAGATGCAGTCGCTAATTATGTTGATTATTTCTTCAACTGAGACTTTGGTAAAACGATTTTTAATGTCAGACAAAGCGAGACTATTACTTTGGATTTGTTGCTTTTTGAGATATGCAATGCTGTAACTGTTAGATAGAAAAACAGAAATTATGTGATTAAGGATTATTTGATAGTCGATATGCATTTGAGATATAATAAATCAGAGAAAAAACTTTTATGTGTTTTTATATTACCGTAAAATTATATTGGTTGGTAATCACCGACAATCTTTTTGATTTTTAAGCTACCAACCTCAGCTCTTTTCGCTGTGATTAGTTCATTTATATACTTTTTTTAAAATGATTCTGTGGAATTTTTCTTTAATTTAGTAAATTTTGTTGCATAATCTGGGATAGATTGTAATTTTTTTTATTGTAATCTTACGTGTATGGGTAAGTAGACTTTATAATATATATTTAAATGTTGTCTAAAATCTCTGACAGCGGAAATGATATAAAATAGACACCTGTTCCCATTGAATCTCTTTTACATATCGAACACCTGACGTGGCTGTATTTTTCGAATCTACGGAAATGCATATAATTAGTGGAATTCAATGAAGTTACGTATGACTTCGATGAAAATCTATATTAGTTAAACAGTTCATTAGAAATGAAAATAACGGAAATATGATTTGTTACTTGCGGGTGAGAAGACACACACATACACGCACATATATGTGTATCTTTCTGTTCTCTCTCTCTCTCTCTCTCTCTCTCTCTCTCTCTCTATATATATATATATATATGCACACACACATACACGCAAACACACGCACATATATATATATATGTGCGTGTGTGTGCGTGCGTGTATGTGTGTGTGCATACGGATATCTTTTTCTTTCTCTTTTTTCTATGCTTCTTTCTAGCTAATTCATTCGTTCCATTTATCATTCTGTTTTTTTCCATGTTACTATCTCTCCTTCTGCCTTTCTATCTATTTTTATTTCTATCTTTCTCACAATATCTATATTATTTTTTCTGTCTTCTTTTTTCTTTCGTGCCACTTCTTTCTTTACACACACACACACACACACACACACACACACACACACACACATATATATATATATATATATATATATATATAGATAGATAGATAGATAGATAGATAGATATATTATGAAAATTTTAAGGAAAAAAATTCTCTCTTTACCTATATATATATATATATATAAAGACAGAAAGTTTTTCCTTAAAATTTCATTATATATATATATATATATATATATATATACTGTGCAAAAGTATTAGGACAAGAACTGTATTATCTTTTACTATTTCAAAATAAAGTTTAAAATCGCCCCTGTCCTAACACTTTTACACACTACCAGTAGTGTGCAAAAGTATCAGGACAGGGGTATTTTTCCTAAAATTTTAGGACAGGGGTGATTTTCCTAAAAACCTCACTGAAATTCAAATACAGGGTGAAAAGCCAAGTAAATTGCTAATTAATATTGATTATTTAAAACCATGTGTAAAAGAAATGTGTTAAAAATAAGTTATATTTAACATTTCCTATTTTATATTAAACAAGTTATATTAAAACTACTCATTATTCTATTATACTTGGATATGACTGACTTTTTTTTATTCCTCACTCTCAAATTGATAAATCTAATGTTACTTCGTAAGAAACACTTTGGTAACAAAGACAAGCTGCTTGGCAGAAGATACTATTAGATACATTGAAGAAGCTTCTGATGTCAATGCCTGGCAGAATGAAGGCTGTGATCAAAGCAAAAGGCTACCATACGAAATATTAAATTTATTTTGTAACAAGTATTTTTCCTTGTTAAAGCATTTGTTGAGTAAATAAAATAAAATTACTTTAATTAAATTGTTTATTTTCTGTCAATATGTCTCATAAAAGATAAAAATACTTCTTGTCCTAACACTTTTGCACAGTACTATATATATATATATATATCCGGTCTGTTCAAAAACTATCAGGACTGGTGCGATAAAAAGAAAACTACAATATATATTTGCTCGGCATGTAATCTCCTTCAAAGTAGCTTCTTTTTTATACCACACACCTTATCTAGCAAAGTTTCTATCGATGGAAGAATTTCTAGAACTCCTTTTTTGGGTATGGCGAGAAGTTGCCTCAAAGTATTCTATTGGATTTCTTCGATGTCTTGAAATATTGTTACTTTCAAGTAGGATTTGAATTTTGGAATGAGATAAAAGTTGCAAAAAATGAGTTCTGTGAAATATGGCAGTTGACGAATATGGGGAATGTTGTGCGTCGCCAACAACTGCTGCAAAAGACATTGTCACTGATAGAAAACTCTGTATTGGCGTGACACGACTACATTCTACACACTATCCTTACATGTACTTCTATAAACCTCAAAAGTGAGCGGGAAAGTTATAACTTTGTGTGTATGCGTGACAGAGACCAAGGTAAATCTGTGCGAAGCGAATTTCCTTTGCGGATTTTGGCTTCGTTAGCGCAGCAACAGTTCTGATACTTTTTGATCAGACTTCGTATATATATATATATATATATATATATATATAATAAGTCTGATAAAATATATGTATATATATATAAATTGTCTTCTAACTTACCGTGTAATTTACACAAAAATGAGAACAATACTGACATTTAATTTTAACAAATATATTTACCAAAATTACACAAAAATATCTTAAAGTGCGGAATAGTAAATTCATTCATTTAGCTTTAAACACGGCCTTATGACGTTTTTAGAATCTCTTGCATCTCTTCTGGCCGATTTCTTTGTTTAAGTTGGTGAAGGATGCCATAATTTTTGCCTTCAGTTCATCTTAGACATTACAAGGAGTTTCTGTTTGCCTCTGAATGTTTCCCAAAGGTAATAATCAAGAGGGTTGCCTGGGGAATTTGTTTTACCGAATGTAAGGGGCAATGTGGTTGCAGAAACTGTCTGACAGACATTACTAGGTTCTCTTGCTTGTGGCGTAGTACACAGTTTTGCTGATAGATACAGTGTTTTTCATCAGCCACCTTCTTGACCCAGGAGAGCATTATCTCCTCAATGCACTTGATGTCGGTCAGCGTATCGCCATTACCAGTCAACGCTCTAAGCAACTTCGTAAACACTTTTAGATTCATCAAGCTCTTCCCAAATCCTCTTCAGCGTTCTCAGAGATACAATCAAACACCCTGAAATGCCAAGGAGAACTGCCTACCGTTTTCAAGTTTCTGGCAAATTGAATTGCGTCACGTTGCTCTTTTTCTTAAATACCTTACAAACTGACCATAGTATACTATGTAGTCAAAAACTTAAAAAAATGCACGAAATTAAAAATATAAAATGGCGACAATTTATCCATCACAATTTACCCATATATACATATATATATATATATGGGTAAATTGCGATGGATAGATATATATATATATATATATATATATATATATATATATATATAAATTGCGATTGGTAAATTGTCGCTATATATATATATATATACTTTCAAAACATATACTGTTAAATTTAAGAGACAATGAATGTCTATTATGTTTAATCATGAGCCGTTCTAAACGTCGTATTTTGGCTTTAATTTCAGTTGAAAATAAAGACAAAAATTCTCCAACATTTGGATATTTTTTTATTAATTTGGTTCTAAGCTTTCAGCTCACATGAGCCATCTTCAGAGAGGTTATTAAGACGGTAATACAATAACATCAACCATCACCGACGATTTTATTTTGTGTTGACCTAAAACTCCGCTAGGCAACGGCAATAGTTACCAAAAATAACAAACGCAGTTCGCATATTTGCAATGAGGTTCTATGACGTCACACCGCGTGATAGCTCGAAATGACAACAGAAACATGTATTCAAATGCAATGTAATGTGTTATGACCGGATGTTATTTGCTGCCTCGATACACTATATATATATATATATATATATATATATATATATATATATATATATATATATATATCAACATGCAGTGTGGGTATAGAAGAATCCTAAGGAGTATCCTGTACATACAGTGGTAGGATAACTCTCTAAGAGAGCTCTAAACATATATGCATGTAAATACATATAGAGCAAATATAAGAAAAATTAAGGCAGGCACGTTATTTCATAGTGAATTGGAAGTATCGGCCTATTTCAGGCGAACCATCATCAGCTTCCGTCTTTAGTTTACAAAGGACATTCGTATAAAATCCTTTGTAAAATAAAGATGGAAGCTGATGATGGTTCGCCTGAAATAGGCCCTCACTTCCGACTCACCATGAAATAACGTGTTTGCTTTAATATTTCTTATATATATATATATATATATATATATATATATATATATATAAGGAATATATTGATATACATATAGAGAGTTTGTCTCTATTGGAATTCTTTGGAGTTTGCCTCTATTGGAACTTACCTTTCCAAATTTCAAGGTTTCTACTTTATATATATATATATATATATATATATATATATATATAATATGAAAAAACTTTTACCCCTCAATATCTGAGAAAGGTTTACTAGAAGCATTTAATTTTGCTAAAATCTACATAAAATTGCCACCGGAGGATATTGACATAATACTACATTGCCGAAAATCTATACTTTTCCACAAAGGTATAGCATGGATCAAGAAATCCAACAACGAAGCATTCGATGTACCACAAGGATCGTATGATGGAGCTGAAATCTTAGAAATGATTTTAATATACATTTTAAACAAAATAATCTACAACCACGGATTGTATAGAGATGACGAATTAATAATAGCACCAGACAACAAAAGAATGAATGATAAAATAAGGAAACAGCCTTTTAAATTATTCAAAGAACTAAATTTTGATATTACAGTGGACACAAATAATAAAGTGATACAATATTTAGATGTAGAACTTAACTTACAAACTGGAAAACAAACTCTAAGTTATCATACATAAATACAAAGTCCAATCATCCAAATAATGTAAGTAAGCACATTAAAAAGTCATAGAACACAGACTATGTAATAATTCGTCAAACAAATCAATATTTAATGAAAAGAAAAATATATATGAGGATGCACTAAGAAATTCTGGCCATAAAAACATTTTACAATATAATTCTCAACCAAACAGACAAATCAAAAACAATAATAGAAAACCGACCATTTAATTTAGAAGTCAAGACCAAAATAGGACAAATATTTTTTAAACTAATCGATAAGCACTTTCCAAAAGAATCAGAACTAAAGAAAATTTTCAACAGAAACACAATCAAACTAAGTTATAATTGCATTAATAATTTAGATAGTTTCATAAAAAAACAAAACGCCATAGCATCGTACAAAACAAAGCCACCAATAAGGAATGCAACTGCAGGGACAAAAATAAATGTCCACTTCAAGGTCTCTGCAACACAAAAGAAATAATTTATAAGGCAGAGGTACATGACCCAGATGGTCAAAACAAAATATATTTGGGCTCAACCAAAGACACCTTTAAGACGAGGTAGTTCAACCACAGATCTACATTTAAAATAGGAAATTAAAAAAAAAATACAATATTGGCTAACCACGTCTGGATATTGAAATCAAAATATAAAAAAGACCCAGACATAACGTGGAGCATTGCAAAAACCTTACAACGGTGGACGAATATGTAGACTGTACCAAGAAGAAAAATTAGAAATTAGGACATACCCAAATAAAGACGAACTGTTAAATGAAAGAACAGAAGTTATGACAAAATGCATCCACACTAAGAAATACCTCTTAGGTTCATACAACCATTGATGAAAACGTCATAACTCGTTTTAATTTAAACAATCCACGTTCAAAAATTCCCTGCCACGTGAACGTTCAAATAAAACACCGTTACAAGATCGTTCTTAAAAAGAAAAACGATAAAAGGTAAAATCAGTTATTAAAAATCGCCTGAAGACACTACTCATGGTAGAAACCTGGGTAGCTAAATAACTCGTTTAAAACTGGAATATATATATATATATATATATATATATATATATATATATATATTCGCAGGTGTGTAAAGGTTTTATGGGCCCACTTCCAGTCGAATTCATTTTATTAACTTACGCACAAATACCATTGGGAAAGGTGTTAATCCATCTCTTCCCCCTCCATCTTTAGGTTGAATAGCAGGAGGGATTGGGTTCTCGGCTGGTAGCCAGTCTACCACAGAAAATAATGTCAATCTTCAGCATCGTTAGTCAAGCGTGTATCCCGCATGGCAGTTAATTGACTAACATTATTATACACCTTTATTTTGTTAAGAAATTAGAAGTATTTAGCAGTATGCTTTTAACAGTAGAGTCTGTGAATAGGCAAATAAGTTGTTTCCGTTTTCCAATCCAGCGTGTAACAGAAGATACACCGCTTAAAGTGGCAGCTGAAAAAAGATCGTTCAAATCTATTGGGCCAACTAAACATTAGATTATAAACACATGATGATACACAGATTTCTAAATATTTACTGTTCCATCTTATTAACATGAGAGTAAAGCGTTTTCGCAAACATTGTAGTTGAACATTAACCTGATTTTTACACTAAAATCGTGTCTAAATATTCTGCCTAAAAGTGGATGTTGTGAATTTGAAGGGGAGATAACTCAATAAGAGATGCCCAGGTGGGTAGTAATTTTCCCGAGACAGTGTTCAAAACCGTCCAATAAAACGTTCGATTCTACTGAAACCGGAAAAACACAAAAATTACACAAGAAAAAGTTTTTAAAATGTGGGAGTCTCGGTAGACAGTCAAAAATTTAACAACGAGACAAGTGACGAGAGAATAGAATCTTAACATTGAGGTTTCAGTTGATACAGCAAGCAGAATATTGTTAAAAAATCAAAACAAAAAAACAAAAAACAAAAGAAAACAAAAAACAAAAGAAAACAAAATGAAAAAGATAAGCAAAAAACAATATAAAACATTTGAACGGGCGTATAACAGCAAAAAACATTAGCCATAATTCAATGAAATACAAGAGTGAACTAGTCAAAACAACGTCTAACCTTGGATAATGGAAAGTAGCAAAAACTAATGTTTAATGGTGAGTGCAAAATACAGCAACATTCTAATGCAAGAGAATATATAAGAAAATTAGTGGGAGAATAAACAATGCAAGATACATCTTCTTCTACTTCTATGTGCCCTGTCCTTTCAGGACGTAGACAATCATGGCTTTCCACGTCTCCCTATCTCTGGTGGCTCTTAGCACGCCTTCTCCTGTTTCACCATGCAACCCTCGTTCCATCATCAACCTGATTAGGTCCTTCAAATATCTTATCCGCTGCTTTCCCCTGTCTCTTTTCCCCTCTATCTGGCCTGTTAGTATTAGGTTCTCCAAGCCCTCTTTCCTCATCGAATGTCCCAGGAACGTCAGCTGTCTCTTCCTGATGCTCAGTATTAAATTCCTTTTCGTTTCCATCATTTCCAAAATCTCATCATTGCTCACATGCTCGATCCATGATATCAGTAGCATCCTTCTATAGAACCACATGTCAGTTGCTTCAAGAGTTTCCTTAATCTTCGATGATATTGTCTAGCATTCACTGCCATATTGAAGAACTGACATCACATTGCAATCCAGTACTCTCTTCTTTCTAGCGTAATTGTTCTACACATCACAAAGTCGTAAAAATTAAATGTGGGTTTGTATCAAAATTGATGGTTGATAGAAAATGGTAAAAGTTAATGGAAACCTAAACATTGATAACTACATTAGTTTATTACAATTTAATCTTCTGCCAGATTATGTAGATGGAGAAAATTTCCAGCATCCTTATACTCCTAACACAACATGCGAAACAAAAAAGTTTTTGTATAGGTGAAGGTTTTGGAAGACTGATTAGCACACAAAAAAAAATCCATTGTGATGGGAACTGAAGAAACAAGTGCTTCAACAGAAACCATGCATTATCAAAGAGCTTAGGGATTGCTGCTAAGAAGAATGTGAAAAATACTGTGGCAAAATAAATATTGATAACAGCAGCCAGCGAATGAATTGTGGCTCTCCCAGCCGGTATTCCAATCCAGAGTCGTTTCTTCTCGAGTTCTGTTTCAAAATCGCATTAACAGAAGTTTCAGCCGCCAACTGTGAACGTCGTTCCACGCGGCCTGCACTGGGAAAAATTAGTTGGTTTTATATCTGTCCATATACCCATAATCCTTTGCGTTCCTGCGGTCCCATAATGCATTGCATCTTTTATTGTATAAAAATGCAATGCAAGTCCCCCTTATTCTTTTACGTTATCTGGCCGAGGATGGATTACGGCAGAGCGGCAAGTGCTTTTTCTTTCTCAATCATTTTAACTGCAGTAGCTTTACATGCTAAGCAAATACAGGCTCTTTTTTAGCGGGGACAAGGCAAGTCGCAAACAGTTGTGCTCGTCCCAGGTTCTATCTCATGCCTGCCACAAATACCCAATGAGAAAATCTGAACTTTGTACTATTCAATAGTGTATTGAACTATGATAATTTTTGTAATTAAAGGCAGCTACAATATTTATTAACACCATACTTTGACGTTTTGTACTACAATAATAAAGTCACTATTTGTAAAATGAAACATTATTGTTTTAACTTAAAGAATTGAGAGGTGAAATATTCGCTGACAGACCAGTATTTTCGTATAGTCTTTTTAAGGTGATCTATCGTCGATCATACACCATAAGCAGTAATGTTATTTGACCTTGAAGAACCATAAACTGTTTCAAGAAAGGCATACTCATTAACTTTTACAAAATTCATTCGCTCGAAGCTATTTTAAACCATTGATCTGAGAAGTACAGTACTGTGCAAAAGTATTAGGACAAGAACTATTTTACCTTTTATGAGGCATATTGATAGAAAATAAACAATTTAATTAAAGTAATTTTATTTGATTTACTCAACAAATGCTTTAACAAGAAAAATACTTGTTACAAAATAAATTTAATATTTAGTACAATAGCCTTTTGCTTTGATCACAGTCTTCATTCTGTCAGCCATTGACATCACAAGTTTCTTCAGTGTATCGAACGGTATCTCCTGCCAAACAGCTTGTATTTGTTCCCAAAGTGTGTCTTACGAAGTAACATTTGATTTATCAATTTTTTTTATCAAAAATATCCCATAGATGTTCAATAGAGTAGTTTCAAAATAACTTGTTTAATAGAAAATAGAAAAAATTAAATATAACTTTTTTTAATACATTTGATTTACATCTAGTTTTAAGTAATCAATATTTGTTAGAAATTTACTTGGCTTTTCACCCTGCATTTGAATTTCAGTGAAGTTTTTAAGAAAATCACGCCTTTCCTAATACTTTTGCACACTAATGGTAGTATGCAAAAGTGTTAGGACAGGGGTGATTTTAATCTTTATTTTGATGCCTCATAATAATTGTATATCTTGTTGAGTTGGGTGAAAAAAAAACTAGCCCAGTCTATTCTTTGTTCATTTTCCTTATATCCTGTACTAAATTTGTTGTAATTGATCTATACACCGAAATATTTGAAGTGTTTGTTATTCATTGATTTTACATTCTGAGCTTTTATAACAAATTCCGGGTATATTCCATCACTAGTTTCACTTCAAAACTAGATCATGTTTTCTGCATCAGAAAGTTTTGAAACTTTTTAATTACTTTCAGTATTTATTTGTGAGATGATTAATGTTTCAATATCTTGATATTATTCCGTAGTATTGTCCTCATCTTGGTTGATATGGACGTTATTATAGACACAACATTTCGACCAAATACCCTCTCTACTGACAATAATTGATTTCGCAGATGTCACAATAATCAATAGATAATAAAATCAGCCAATCAATATGCACCTGATAATGACGAGAAAGTACTTCGTTGAAACGTTATGTCTGTAATAACGTCTATATGAGACAAGGTGATAAAAAAGTACGAAGTAATATCAAGATATGGAAAAATTACTAATCTCAGAAATAAATACTAAAATTATGAAAAGTGGTACGAACCCACTAAGATATCGAGTTGTCAAAAACATCTATCACTGAATATAAAAGGCTCCAAAAATACACGAATAATAAAAAATTATATCAGTTGTCTCAGGTTTTTTTGTTTTTTTTTTTGTTCAGGAGCATTCTTATCCCTATTGTTATTGTCACCAGTATTGGCGCCTTCTTCTTGTATCCAGTAAACTGTTCTCGATGATGTGAAAAGAAATGCAGTTTTTTTATTACCCACCCATTTAGGGTGTTGTATGAATGCCCTTGGGGAAGATATTAATCCGTCTCTTACCCCGGTTATGGGTTAAACAACGGGACAGAAAGTAATAGCAACCTACTGCGGAATAATCTTCTGTTCAGTCAGTGATGTCTCTTTCGAGACATGATCGCCCAAAGCGTGTATCACGTATGGCACTTAACTGACTGATTCATTTATACTGCACAAGTTGGAAATCGGCTATCCTATCAGCACATCCAAGCTTATATATATATATATATATATATATGTATGTGTATATATATATATATATATATATATGTTTGTGTGTGTGTGTGTGTGTGTGTGTGTGTGTGTCCTGTCACGCTGGGGAGAGGTGATTTTTTTCTTCTTGTGTGTTAATGTAAGTTATTTAAAAGAAGGTATACCGATATAAATATTTTGCCATCATTTTTAATGTCACGGACCAACTCGTATATATATATATATAATATCGAGCATAAAGATGAGAATGATGTTAAGAAAAGGTCTAAATATGAAATAACTTTTTATTTTAAAGCTTCAAAGAACATCTTATCACGGAAAAAAGAATATAAAAGTAAATTATATAATTCCAAAATATAAAGTACAATAAACTTATTTTGATAAAGTTATAAGAATAATTATATAACATTCGAGAAAAATACATGATCAAAAACATCAGAACGATTAAATAAATCCATAAAATTTAATTATTATTATGCATTATTGAAAAATCTTTTAGGGTAAGAATATAAAATCGGGTATTTTACTAAATAACACCGACTCTAATTAAGTAACTGTAACAAACCCGACCTAAACTGGAAATCGGCTATCCTATCAGCACATCCAAGCTTACAAGTCTTTGTATTCGCAAGCGCCCCCCCCCCCCCCATCTATGTATTACTGTCATCAACAATTATTTCACCTGATGTGGAGAATTTATTAAACGATAGGCAAAAATGAGAGCCTCATTTAATAAGTTTTCATTTCTAACTGTATTTCGTTTGTAGTAAGGACTTTGGATTTGTTGTTGTGCTTGTCGTTATCCTGTTATTCATGCAGTAAATTAAGCAACCTTGTTTAAATAATATAACATTAACTTCATTGTTTTTTTCTTTAAACCTTCAGACCAAGCAACCTTCTGGACGAGCGGTCCGAGGTTAAGACAATTTCTTGTAGTACATTTGATACCATGGCCTTTCTCAACGACACTACAAAACTGTCTAGCCCGCCCTCTGTAGTTATGGGTTAAATAATAGAACAGATTGGGTTCTATAGCCTTCGCAATCAGTCTACCGCAGAAAGCAATGGCAACCTACTGTGGGATAATTTTCTCCCCAGTCAGTCATGCGTCTTTCGAGACATGATCGCCCAACGCGTGTTTCCCGTATGGCACAACTGACTGAATGAGGAAGGACGGCTTAGAGAATTTGATGCTCCCGGTACGGATAGAGAAGAAGAGAAACAAGGGAATGCAACGCACAGCTTACCTAATAGATTTGGTGGAGTGGTGGAGTGGAATAACAGTAGAAGTGGTATTAAGAGCAACAAGGAATATGGAGGGCCATGATCACATACGTTTTGAAAGGACACAGCACATAGAAGAAGAAGAAGAAGAAGAACAAGAAGAAGAAGAAGAAGAAGAAGAAATGACTTTAATATGAGGACAGATTGGGTTCTATAGCCTTGGCTGGCAACCAATCTACCGCAGAAAGCAATGGCAACCTACTGCGGGATAATCTTCTGCCCAGTCAGTCATGTCTCTTTCGAGAGATGATCGCCCAAGCGTGTATCACGTTTGGCACTTAACTAACTGACTGAATATAATAGTTGAAAACATGATTAAGGCATCTGCTGGGTATAAAGTGGGGGATCAGTTTTATATTGTTATGAAGTAATAAACTGATCCCCCACTAATTACTACTTAATAATAGAATACATCTCTTCCCTCTCTACCTATGAGTCAAATAATAGGAGAGATTGAGTTCTATAACCTTGGTTAGCAACCAGTCTACCGCAGAAAGCAATGGCAACCTACTGCGGGATAATCTTCTGCCCAGTCAGTCATGTTTCTTTCGAGATACGATCGCGGGAAGATTTCTGTCTATTTAGTCATGTCTCTTTCGAGACGTCATTGCTCAAGTGTGTATCTCGTATAACGCTTATCTGACTGACCAAGCCTCAGTATTGGCGGGGCTGTGAGAATCGTAATATCATAAGAAATGCAAATGACAGTGTTGATAGCAGATACGAAAAGAAAAAAAAAGAAAACTAAAAGAACTACTGCAGAAGGCAGAGAAGGAAAACGAGGAGAAATAATCACCAATTACAAGAACACACAATGCAGGGTTGTTAGCAATAGGAACATCTCAGCATACGAATTACAGATCAGAGATATCAAATTCAAACAGGTGCAAAAATTTTGATATCTGGGAAAGCGAATTAACAGGGAATAGAAAGTTCGATACTGAAATCGGAAGGTAGCAAAGGATAGCAAAGGATGTTATCCATAAGCTATTCAAATAATTCTGAAGCAAAAAATATCGTTACTAAGAGAGGTAAATGGGAGAGAGAGAGAGAGAGAGAGAGAGAGAGAGAGAGAGAGAGAGGGAGGGAGAGAGAGAAGGGGGATTACTGAAATAACATGTAATATCAGTCTTCACCTATGGCAGACAATGCTGGACAGTATTGTCACAGATGAAGAAGAAACTTGAAGCAACAGAAAAATGGTTCTGCAGAAGGCTGTTGAGAATACCATGAACCAAACAAGTGAGCAACAGATAAGTTTTAGAGATAATGGAAACAAAAAGGGCACTTATACTTAATATCTAGAAGAGACATGTAATGAAAAAAAAAGAGTGTTTGGAAAATTTGATACTCATAGGACAGCATGAAGGCAAAAGAGGCAGAAGAAAACAACGTCTAACCAACCTAGCGAGTTTTAACAAACGGATGGAGGAACAAGATTAGGAGAGATAAAAAGAACAGGAACTTGTGGAGAGCCATAACTGACAATGTTCTGACAGAAAACGGTATATAGAAGAAGCAGCAGTTTGTATATACGCAGCGCATTGTCTACAAAGAGATTAGATAGACGGCATATTTCATTTTCTCTCTGTCAAACATCTGGTGAGTATTAGAATGATTCGGTATTGAGATCTTCAATAGACATGCACGAATTTCTAGGACTGATATGATTCCTCGGTCTGATTCAGTCATTCAGTGGTTTCAAAGTCTCAAAGACGGTCTCTAATTGATGAGAAAAGGAAGTCAGTCATATGCTGCTGGGAGGTCAACATAGCGGGTAGGCAATTTCCTGGAGTTGTTTGATGATATATATGTGACAGCATGACACCTCTATCCAGAACAAAAGCCAAATTAGTTGGTTAGCAGTTGACTTTAATAGAATAGTGAGAGTCAAATCAATACAACATTTATTAGTAATTTTACCATAACGCAATGGTACAACAAAGAAAGTTAAAGTAAAGAATGACAGAAGTCTTTAAAAGAACATAGAGATGAAATAAGTAGTGAAGAAAGAAAAAAAGGTAATGCTGATAAAACATGAAGAAACGAAAGAAAAATAGAAAGAAAAAAGAAAAAGAAAGAAAAAGAAAATAAGAGAAAGAGAGAAAGCTGAAAAAAAAAAGAGTAGAAAGTTAAACGAAATTAGTAAGAAAGCTGTAAAAATAAAGAATCAGCAAATAAGAAAAAAAGAAAAAGAAAAGGAGGAAAAATAAAGAAAAAGAGAAAAATAGAAAGGGAAAAGAGAGAAAAATAAAATTAAAAAGCAAGATAGAAAGACAGAAGGCTGAAAAAAAGAGTAGAAAGATAAACGAAATTAGTCAGTTAATTGCCATACGTGATACACGCTTGGGCGATAATGTCTCGAAAGTGACATGACTGAGTGGGCAGAAAATTATCCCGCAGTATGTTGTTATTGCTTTCTGCGGTAGACTGGTTGCCGACCAAGGCTATAGAACCCAATCTGTCCTGTTATTTAACACATAAAGGGAGGGAAGAGACGGATTAATACCTTTCCCATTTGCGCGTAAGTGAATGCAATAAATTCAGCTGGAATTCGAACTCGGCTCCCCGATTTCTCGTTCCGAGCCGATATCCAACGCACCACAAAAAAATAAAGAATCAGAAAATAAGAGCAAAAGAAACAGAAAATGAGGAAAAATAAAGAAAATGAGAAAGATAGAAAGGGAAAAGAGAGAAAAATAAAATAAAAAAAAACATGATAGAAAGATCGAAAGAGGGAAAGAAATAAATAAACATGAAAAAATAGGTAATAAAATAAAAAACAGCAAAAAAAAAACACATTAAAGAGAGAAAAAATAAATAACGAAAAATTTATATACAAAGTGCGATGGGTAAATTGTCACCATTTTATATTTTTAATTTCACCCATATGCGTAGTTTGTTTTTGATTTTGCCGACTGCACAGTATAGCAGTGTCAGTTGGGCACCGTCTATGAGAAAAGACGCACCATAACGCAATTCATTTCAAATTTCGAAAACGCATTCCGTATTGCTTGGCATTCGCACCGGCTAATATGAAATTATTGGAAGTTAATATGAATACAGTGTAGAGCATTCGGAAAGAGTTGCATAAATCTAAAGATGATTACGAGAGTATGGCAGATTAGAAAACTCACACTAACCGTTCTGAGGAACTTAGACTCAGCACGGAGGCCTTCATCAAGTGCCTTGAGGAGGCAATGCTGCTCTGGGTGAAGAGGGTGGCTGCAGGAAGACCGTATGTCTCTGGACTATGCCACATCAGTAGGAAAACCCAGTCATGACTGTCAGTCAATTTCTGCGACAACATCACCCCTTACATTTAAGACACCTAACTCCCCAGATGGAAAACTCCCCAGATGGAAAGTGCGACACGGAGATCCGAAGGCGAATTGGCATGGCAAAGGACGCGTTCCAGAAGATGAGCAAAATACTAACACACAGGAAAATCTCAATAGTAACGAAGAAAAGAGTGCTAGACTGCTACGTGATGTCAGTTCTTCAATACGGCAGTGAATGCTGGACAATATCATCGAAAATGAGGACAAAATTGGAGGCGGTTGAAATGTGGTTCTAAAGAAGGATGCTACGGATATCGTGGACTGAGCATGCAAGCAACGAGGATGTGTTGGAAAGAATGGCAACAAAAAGGAAATTGGTGCTGAGCATCAGGAAGATACAACTGAAATTCCTGGGACATGTAATGAGGAAAGAGAGCCTGGAGAACCTGATACTGACTGGTCAGATAGAAGGAAGGAGAGACAGGAAGGCAGCGGATAACATATTTGCAGGGTCTGATCAGGTGGATGACGAAACGGGGGTTGCCAGGAGCAACAGGCTCAAACATACTAAGAGCCACAAGGGATAGGGAGACGTGGAGAACCATGATCGTCTACGTCCTGAAGGGACAGGGCACATAGAAGAAGAAGAACTCCCCAGACTGCAATTCCCTTGGCTATTATCTGTGGACGCAGTTGAGTGAGATACCAACAAGACTCATTGTAACACTAAAGATAGACTCAAGACAAGAAGCAATGCTTTCATTCACCAAGTTAAACAAGGAGACAGCCCAGAAGAATCGCAAGAGATTCCGAAGTCTACTGGAGATCGATGTTGAAGCCAATGGCGATTATACAGAATAAAGTTACTATTTAGTATTTTAAGATAGCTTTTTGTAATTTTAGCAAATATATATGTCAGTGTTATTTTCATTTTTTGTTACAATCTATCCATCGCACCCTGTAATGTCAGAAAGAAAGAAAAGAACATAGAAAGAAAGAAAGACACGCACAGAGAGAGAGAGAGAGAGAGAGAGAGAGAGAGAGAGAGAGAGGGAGGGGGATAGAAGAGAGGGACAAGACTGAAAGAGAAAGAGTAAGTAATTTAGGTAAGTAATATGGGCAATGTTTTGTGCCTCCACCAGTTATTCAGTGTCGGAAACTGCTTCTTCTCTCGTGGCTACGAATCTGACAGTACACAGGAAATGGCTACTGTCACATAATGCGCGCGCATCGGCTTTGTTCGCTTCCGGCCGGTCACAGTCAGCCCACTATAAATCCCACTCCTATCACCACCAGATCAATAAATATTACGAATACTGTAACACGTAAATCTATGGCTACTTCGCCGGTGAAAAAGTTCTACTGCAAATTTGACTATGACAATCTAGATAGAATTTTACAAGAACACACCAGATCAGTAAAAATTCCGACACATCTCTGTTGCAATAAGTAAAAAAAAAGCAAAAAAAAGCGGGAATATACAAATGTGATTTTTATTAAGTGTCTAGCATGACACATACTCGTCTTGGAAACCATCACCTCGTATAGTAGCCTTGTAACAGAATTATAGGAATGTAGTAAATAAGGACCTCTTGGAATAGAGGACCCTAGAGTACTGGTTATCTACCGCGTCTTTCAGGACATTACCATTGTGCAACCTGTCAAGATTTTCGAGAGCACCACACTTGTGCGTTGTGGTGCAATGGATATCGCCCAGTGTCTGATATAAACAGTGGGTCAGACTTGATCTCTTGACGATGTTTAACCTGTGGTTAGTTGGATCGTAGACCATTTATGTTAGCAAAAAAAAAAAAAATGGAGATATTGGGGTTACTTTGATGGATGCTCTGTCTGTTTGGGTCTATTGTGTGTTTCTTTCTTTCTTTTTTGTTGTTTAGGGAGGTAAGGTAACCAGACAAAAACACACTAAGTTGTATATGTAGAAAAAACCCATTAAACTAATCCCAAGATTTGCCAGTGGTAACTATAAACTTCATCATGGCATTGAGAGACTCTAACAGAATTTGCTATACGGTGTCATAGTGAAAAATAATTGCCATGAAAGTATTGATAGAAATGGCACAGGGAAGCTACGTTACGGTGGTGTGAAAGTGACTGAAGCCGTGATGGCTCGTCGGGACAAATAACATTGCTGATACTTTATTTTTTATCTCTAAATACATATTTGGATCACTAGACCATATGTAACTGCAATATTCAAAGCATGAACAAATTTGATTTTGAGTTTGAGTTTTGTTTAATGGCATATCAACCTCTGTGGGTTATTTAATGCCAAAATGTTGGGGTTTTAAGCTACTTTTTTTAATGTTCAGTTATAATGAGAAAGTTGATTTAATCAAATTTTGATAAAAACAATTTTATTTTTTGTATTTTAGAAAACTGGAGATATCTTTTAGTTTTGTATTAAAAAATGTAATGCTGGTGATCATTTTTTCTTTCAAAAATATATTATGGCAATAATTTTTTTTCCTTCGAAAATGTATATTTTTCCATAAAGTATATTTTCACTTATATATTTCTATAAAATTGCATCTTGATACTTTCATAGTTTATTGACCCCAGTTTGGAGGTTAATTATTTGCCAATAGCTGGGACCCTAACAGGTGCTACCACTCCAGGTCAGGGTGGACCTGGGAACAACAGCAATTAAGAGGTGGTTCCATGATCCTCAAAACCTTCCAATCAGAGGCCTTGCTGCCGGGTGCACATAAACAAATAATAGATTTACGAATACTAGGAATTAAGACAGTCACATAAATTCCCAGTCCCTAATCATAAATGCCTCAGTCTCTCTAATGTTTTCTTTTTTACTCATATTCTCCCAGACTCAGTAACCCCTTTGTATCTTAAAGGTTTTATTGCATTTCTTGGGGTGAAATGATTAAAAAAATATATGGCAGTGAATGTTAGACAATATCATTATGGATAAAGAAGAGACATAAAGCAACAGAAATGTGGCTCTACAGGAGGATACTGAGAATACCATTGACCGAAAAATTTGCTGCAACGACGAAGTTTTAGAGAAAATAGAAACAAAACAGATACGCATACTTAACATCAGAAACAGTCAGTTGAAATTTCTATGACATTTAATGCGGAAAGAGGGCTTGGAAAATTTAATACTCAAATGGCAGTTTTAACGCAGGAGGGACGGAAGAAAAAGAACCCATAACCTGAAGCGACATTGAGTAAATTCATAGCGTAACAGAGTTTAGGGCTAACTAAAAGACAAAGCTTATTAAGAGTTACAAAGGAGAGGGAATTGTGGAGAAGCGTGATGGCCACCCTTCTAGAGAAAGAGGGTATATATGAGACGACGCCATTTTCTATGCAGACACATCTGAATCAGTGGTAGATTCAGAGGAACTAAACAGGTGTCATTACTTGCGGGACAGGGTTTAGACGGGGATAATAGAAAGACAACATTTATTAATTAATATTTATTTATTTATGCAAAGGACAGGAAATTGTGGTTTCAGGTGAGGTTTGTGTATACGATCAAAGTTCTCAACACACACACACACACACACACATACACACACACACACACACACACACATATATATATATATATATATATATATATATAGGGCGAACTAAAAGACAAAACTTATTTAGAGTTACAAAGGAGAGGAAATTGTGGAGAAGTATGATCGTCATCCTTCTGGAGGAACACAGTACATATAAGACGACGCCATTTTATATGCACACACACTTAAATCAGTTTTAGATTCAGAGGAACTAAACAGGTGACATTACTTGCGGGACAGGGTTTAGACGGGGATAATAGAAAGACAACATTTATTAATTAATATTTATTTATTTATGCAAAGGACAGGAAATTGTGGTTTCAGATGAGGATTGTGTATACGATCAAAGTTCTCAACGAATATATGATGTATGCTATGACTATTTTGACTTAAGAAGTTGTTCTATAGAAGGATGCTGAGAAAACAATGGACTGGACATGTGGGTAACAACGAAGAAAATGGTAACAAAAAGAACACTTCTACTTAACACCAGAAAGAGACAACGGGTATTTCTAGGGCGCATAATGAAGAAAGAGGGCAATTGGAAATCTGATACCCAAGGAACAGAGGAAAATAATCTACTTAGCGAACTTCAGTAAATGGATGATAGAACAAGGTTTGAAGAGATAATAAAAAGAAAAAAAACTATTAAGAGCTTCAAAGGAGAGGAAATTGTGGAGGGCTTTGATCGCCAAACACAGAAAGAGACACGGCACAAAGAAGAAAAAAAGGAGAAAAAGAAAAAGAAAATGAAAAGAAAAGAAAATGAAAGAGAAAAGAAGAAAAAGAAGAAGAAATAAAAGAAGAATAAAAAGTAAAAGAAGAAGAAAGAAGAAAAGACGACGACGATGAAGGAAATGCAGAAAAAGAAAGAAAAGGAAGGAGAAAAGAAAAAGAAAAAGAAAAAGAAGAGGATGAAAAATAACTAAAAAAAAAGAAAAAAAGAAGGAACAGAAGAAGAAAAAGAAAAGAAGACGAAGAATAAAAGGAAAAAGAAAGAAAAAACGAAGAAAAAGAAGACGATGAAGAAAAAATTGAAGAAGAAAGAAAAAGAAAGAAAAGAAGAAGAAAAAGAACAGGACGAAGAACAAAAGTTAAAGAAGAAAAAGAATAAGAAAAAGAAGAAAATTATAAAAAGAAGAAGGAAGAGAAGTTGAAGAAAAAGAAAACTATGAATAAAAATAAAGATGAAGAACAAGAAAGAAAAACGAAGAAAAAGACGGTATTTTTTTTATCCTTTCCTTATTTGCGTGGTGGTCCAGTGGATATTGGCTCGGAACAAGAAATCGGAGAGCCGAGTTCGAATTCCAGCTGAATTCATTGCATTCACTTACGCGCAAATACCCTTGGGAAAGGTATTAATCCGTCTCTTCCTTCCAGTTATGGGTTAAATAGCAGGACAGGTTGGGTTCTATAGCCTTGGTCGGCAACCAGTCTACCGCAGAAAGCAATGGCAACCTACTGCGAGATAATCTTCTGTCCAGTCTCTTTCGCAACATGATCGCCCAAGCGTGTTGCACGTATGGCACTTAACTGACTGACTTATTTTTTCAAGAATGCTTAATGGAAAACTGAATAATTTTCGAACAAAGCGTTAAACTGATTAAAATAATTTTGAAGCAGGAATTTTTGCCCTGAATAAGGAAATAAATTTTTAAATTACAAAAGGCGACAGCGTAAAATCGTTTATTTACGGTCAAGAAATCTGACCCACTGCTATTCCGTTCGTTCGTTTTGAAGAAACCGATTTCAGTCAAACACTGAAGCAAATTCTAAGCTGACTGTGCTTAGGTATGATATGATATTACAAAACTATCAATTTAACAATCATAACCAACCTTTATCATCACTCTAAAATTTCGGAAAAAACTTGAAACTGTTTTAACAGAGCATCGAAAGTGTGACACTGACATCAGAAGTCGTATTGTCGTAGTAAAGAACGCATTCCAAAAGCTGATTAGAGTTAGACAGAAAAATTTAATTGTAAAAGAGAACTGCTATGGGATGTCTGTTCTATATGGCAGCGAATGCTGGACAATTTCTTAAGAGATGAAGGAATGACCCGAAGCAGCGGAAATCTGGTTCTACAAAAGAATGCTGAGGAAAGCATAGACCGAACATGTGAGCAACGTCGAGATTTTAGAGAGAATGGAAACGAAAAAAAAAATTATACTTAAAATCAGGAATAGACAACTGAAGTTTCTGAGACACGTAATGTGGAAGGAGTGCTTTGAGAATTTGATACTCACGGGGAGGATAGAGGGAAAGAGAGGAGAAAACAGAATGTGAGATAATTGATAAGCTTAAACGTATGGATGCCTGAGCAGGGTTTAGGTGAAATAACAGGACAAAATATATTAAGGGCAAAAAAAAGGACAGGAAGAGGTGAAAGGCCATGATCGTCTACGTCCTGATGAGACAAGGTGCATAAAAGACCAGACTGCCAGAATCCTGGCCGATTGAACCCGCGTGATCTGAACAGTTTATGTATTAGTGGAATCTCGTTAAAAGTTGTCAAAAAATTCAATAGATTTAAGCAATGTTACTGAAAATCTGAATTCTGTTCAAACACTCACACAGAAATCGGCTCATTTTAAAGCATGCACCAAATTTGAATTTCCATATTCACATTTACTAACCAGTATTATATCAAAAGCGCTTAAGATTTGGAAATTTTAGGCAAACGTATTTGTTGTCTGCTATGAAATTTTGAAAGCTCACTGTAGAAAATTATATTTTCACTCCGAAAAATGGATATTTAAAAATTGTGGAAAATATTTATTAACCAATAAAATTATGAGTTTAGTAAGTCGAACTTTTAGTTTACTGGAGCCTCTGCGCTATTAAAAAATACGGTTGCGTAAATTTACACATTTTAGTTTTCAGGTTTTTGGTAAACCTTTGGTCCGTCGTTGTTATTTAGTGGACAACTGATTACTCACACTTTTCGTATAATCAATTACTCAACATTTGACATACTTATCGAGTAAATTCTTGCAATAGACCTGTGGTTTTAAAGCAACACGAAAAAACATTGTATTATGTCAACAAAAATATAACTAGTAGCAATATCACATATCCCTTTAGCTGACTGCTGAAAAATTACAAGCATTCATAAAATAATATAAATACGTGACTCTCTCGTTAGACACGTATTTTTATCATACTAGCGTAAATAATTATGTTTTGTTATAAAAAACAAAGACAAAATAGTTTGTGAGACTGTTTTGCGAAGACAGTTTTAATTTGTTTCTTTCAAAAACGGTTACAGTTCGTTTCTTTGAAGAAATAAAGGGTAAATAATAAAATTTGTAGACATGTTTGTTGACGATTACATTTTCTTTGCTTTCTACACCTCTTTTCTTCCATATCTATCTATCTATCTATCTATCTATCTATCTATTACACCATGATTGAGCACTCTGGAAGAATGGTAGACTTTGAAAAACAGTAGCTACTCTAGCATTTACGCATCGTTCAGTCAGCAATCAATTAGAACACTCTCAGCTATTGGGCGTGTATAATGATAATATACACGCTAAAAAGTCTGCTTCCTTCTACCGAGCGCCCATAGCTCAGAGGTAGAATCGCCGATTGACGCCAATCCGGTGGGGTTTCAATCCTGGGTAGAAAGCAATCGGATGTCTAACCGTAATGATGAGCTGTGATACAGCGAAACAGATCTGTCTGCGGATAACTATATATACATATATACTTTTTTCCATAAATTATTGCAATAAACTCGACTGGAATTTAAACAGCTCTCCAATTGCTCAGTCCGAGCCGCTATCAATTATCTCACCGTGTCTTCTTGCACACACACACACACACACACACACACACACACACATGGAGGCACGTTGATAGCGGTTTGGATTGAGGAATTGACGAGCCGAGTTCGAATCCAGTTAGGTTCGTTATATTCACTTATGAAAGGAAAGTTACGAAACGTATGAATTCATGTCGTGGAAGATATGAATGTATTCGTTTCCCTCCAGTTTCGGTGCTATAGACATGGTCGGTCCAGAAGAAGGACAATTCTGATTTCAAAACTCGAGGCGTATCATTTGGGGATAAACTCTGTACACCAGTTCTGAAAAAATGTGTTTGGCTCTGTTCAAGCCCTTACTAGCTCGCTAAGTACGTAACGTTCTATTTTCCTCTGCCCCGTGAGTATCAGATTCCCAAACTGTTTTTCCTCATTATGCACCCTAGAAATCACCACTGTCCCTGTCTGATGTTAATTTTAAACGTTCTATTTACTTCAACTTTCTTCATTATTATTCACATGACCAGTTCATGGTTTTCTCAGCATCCTTCTGTAGAACCACTTCTTAAGTCAAAATAGTCATAGCATACATCATATACACTACCGGCCATAATTATTAGGCCACCCTAGTGTTTTAAACGAAATGATGTATTTCAAACTGTTTTTAAGTGGATAATTCTAAATAAAAATACAATGGTTCTTTTGTTATTATTAGCTTGCAAAATTTTACAAGGCAAAAAAGCAAAGATGAACTCGTCAGAATGACGCTAAATTTTCTTCATTCTTTCATTGATGAAACTGCATATAGATAATTATTAAATATTTATAAATTCATTTGATGCACATTTTCTTGTGCAGTATTAACAAAAGTACCATTCTATTTTCATTTACAATTATTTACTTGACAATAAATACTAAAAAGTAGTATGAAATACTTCATTTTTTTAAAACTCTGTGGTAACCTAATAATTATGGCCGGTAGTGTACATGTTGTGAACTGTGATCGTATATAGAAGCCTTACCTGAAGCCACAATTTCCTGTCCTTTGTAGCTCTTAATTAATGGTGACTTTTATGCTAGCCCTCCTAAACCGTATTCGGCTAGTATTTATTTCCTCTAAAACTACAACTGCTGTAGCCATAACTCTTTGGGTCAAATCAACAGAGGCAAACAAAAACGTCGACATTTGAGTTAACGATAGATAACAGATACTGAGATATCTTGAAGAGACATGGCTCGTGGAACTAGATTAATCTATTCTGGTAAACAAAGTTTAGGGCTCAGTTCAAAATTCAAATCTCATGAAGGAGGTCGGAGCGTACAACGGTTGAAACGTCGTGAGTATGGCAACAAAGATGATGACAACCCGAACAATGTCAATAGTATAAACAGACAGACAGATGGATAAATAAATCTATCTAATCTAAACTCATTTATAAGTGGAACTTTGTCTCTGTGTATGTTTATCCGTTACCTATAGACTCCGAAACGGCTGAACCGATTTTCTTGAATATTTACACAGTTGTACCATAAGCGTCTGCGCGTGTTCTTAGCTAGGTTTTGTGTCGAGATACCCCCGATAAATATCGAAAGTCGATAATCGAAAAAATCGGGTGACAGAAGGAGTGGTCCGATTTTAATCAAATTTGATACACTCATAGACAAAGGAATTAGAAACGATATTCAGAAGTTTCAAGGTTGCAGTGCAGTTCTTACAATAGTGCTGAAAATCGATAATATATATATATATATATATATAAATCGATACCAGGAAATCAAAATTTGACTTACATCCATTCATTTTTCTTTCAGTCTACGGTTTAGCTTTAACTGGAAACATTTTAGTCTTTCCTGCCAACGTCCAAAGAGTCTGAGCTCCAGAACCATGGATTAGTTTTAAAGCTTCCATTATACCTGAGCAACGCCGGGCTATACTTCTAATGGATAAATAAATAGATACATAAATACATATGAACATACTCAGATCGATAAATCGTATTTTACTGAGCATCAATAAGTTTAAATCCTTATAGAGTTATCTTAATTTTGATCTGAACTTTTGTTTGTATAACGTTCAATCTTTTCAATCTATACACCGTTAAATACACTGATGATGGATATGATTAAATAGAAAAATCGATATTTAATGGGAATTAAATGCTTTTCTCTTGTGACGAGGCGTACTTATTGTCATAGCTACATATAGATGCGTGTGTGTGATCACGTGTGTGTGTACACACGTGTGTGTGTTTGCAGATACATTTTTGTACTAATACATAATAATTTTCTAATTCTGTTCATCGTTGTCATTGAGGGCCGAGCGGAATTCATTCGTTGTGTTAATGAAACAATGTATCATAGCGACATGAAGATATCGGATATATCCTGTGTAGGTGTACACAATCAAAGCGAGGAGAGTAGCGAGTGGCGTTGTTGTGGGTCGGGAGGAAATTCTGAATTTATGATAGAATCGGTTGCTCATAACTGGAGGTGATTAAACCGTGATCAATAAAATTGCAATAAAAGGACTTATATGGCGATTATAGTCTTATATGACGATTACACATATCTATCTATCTATCTATCTATCTATCTATCTATCTATCTATGTAACTGTAGCAATACACACACACACACACACACACACACATATATATATATATATAACTATAAAGTTACAGTCACAAATATATACATATATGCAATTATGTAGCCGCACACACATATCTATGTATATTTAACTCTTTAGCCAAAAACACACACACAAACACACACATATATATGCAACTATTTAATTATACGCACATATATATATACATAATATATTAATATATACAGATATATTTATATGGCCAACTATGTAGCAATCCATACACACACACATATATATACGTAACTATGTAGCATATACACATACATACATTATGTCACAATACAAGCATATATATCGTTATATATACGCAACTATAGCAGCATACAAACACACATACACAAAAACATACAGATACACATATATATGCAACTAAGTATTAATACATATAAATATCTACAGTTTAATATTTATCATTAAATTCAGATAAATTTTATCTTAATTTAAAAGAAACTAACAATTTGAGTGATGTTATATGATTTGTTTAATAGAACTCACCTATATTTTATAATGTAAGGCATTAGGTTGGCAAATGGCTAAACATTGAACTAAGAAGTCGCCATTTTAGAAATGTAGTCTCTATTTGTTGGATGTTGGCAAATCATTAAAAGTGAATAAAATGCTTTTAGGAGGAGGATCACGAAAATGTTGAACGATGCTAGTATTGTGAAGAATTTGAGAGGAAATGGTTCTCCTCGAACTATTCGGACATCAAATTTCATCAAATTTAATTGGAACATGCGGAAAAAGAAATCCGATCTGGTCACTAAGACGTCTCGATTATTATTCAGGCCGGTAGATGCATATAAATATCATGTTTAATTATAAAAACGGAGTCATTCACTTAAGTGCCATGCATGATACACGCTTAGGCGATCATGTCTCGAAAGAGACATGACTGATTACGCAGAAGATTATCCCGCAGTAGGTTGCCATTGCTTTCTGCGGTAGATTGGTTGCCGACCAAAGCTATAGAACCCAATCTGTCCTGTTATTTAACCCATAACTGGAAGGAATAGACGGATTAATACCTTTCCCAAGGGTATTTTGCGCGTAAGTGAATGCAATGAATTCAGCTGGAAGTCGAACTCGGCTCCCCGATTTCTCGTTCTAAGCCGATATCCAATGCACCACCACAACGCACATCCGAGTAAAACGGAGTGCCTACTCAAATACAAGTATCTAATAAAACTAATGTTCAGACAAATAAATTAAAAATATGTCGGTTAATTCCATTTCGTAACTTACCGTAACATTCCGTAAAACTATCTTTGTTTATATTTGTTTAGATTAGGAAACGAAAATAGAGTAGTCATGAATATTGCGAAATAGGCGAATGTGTCCATCGAAACCATGTCAACCATTCTTTCTAAGGATCTTAAGTCGTCTCCTTACAAACACCAAAAGAAATCAATGTTATTTACAAGCCCTGTGTAGATCTGACAAGTAGGTATCAAATCATTCTCAGGCAGATTCGAGTTGGCACGTTCCCAAACATTATGTTCTTTTTTTTTTTAACCAGAGGTTAAACTCAGTTGATAAATTATGTGAAAGTCATTCTTGAGTCATTACTGTTGTCTTGGGCTAAAAGCACTTAAAAAACTAATGTTTCTCACTGTAACAAGATTTAGCACACACCAAAACAATTCGAGAGTGGCTAGCAACCCATGTTACACTCCCGAAACTTGTGTTCTATGACGAGAAGAAATTTAACGTTCAACACCATTGTAACAGTCATAACGATCACATTTTTTTTTTAATCATATCACCCCGGGCAATGCGGTAAGGCCACTGGTGTGCAGGGGGCTACGTAAGAGTGAAAAGATTGGAAAAGAGAAAGCCGGAAACCACATCCTAAACAGGGAACAAGGGATGAGCCTCTTAACCTGTTCAATAGACATGGGTGGAGTGTGAACCGGGCGATAGTTCATTCTATCTACTCCAATTCTTTAGCCTTGTCTGTCTTTGTCCTTTATAATATTGAATTTGGAAGCAAAAAAATAAAAAATAATATAATTTTTAATTTTATTGTCTAGAAATTAAATTTTAAAATAATAAAAAAATTAAAAAATTAAAAAAATCATTGAAGACAGTGAACCACGGAGCGTCTTCTGTGATGGTGTGGGATACCGTGATTGAGACGGGGAAAGTCCTCTTGTTTTTGTGTAATCAGTGGTTAAACTTAACCGAAAAAATTATGTACAGGACCTACTTGAGTGAATGTTGTTAGCATAAGCTAAAAATACATTTAAATAACCGACGTTGGTCAATCCAACAAGATTCAGCAGCCTCATATGAGGCTAAAATAACCCAAGAGTAGCTAGCAACCAATAGTCTTCACTTCATCTCGAAGGAAGAATGGTTTTAACCATCCCAAGACCTGAATTCTCTTATCTACAGCATCTGGAGTGTCCCAAAAAATAAGTTTGGTGTCTATAAAGGCAAAGACTGTCGAAGGAATCCGTGCCTAATGTGAATTAATCACCAAGCGTCTTCAACAGTTTATTGGTGCAGAAGGAGGGCATGTTTAAGTAGACAGTAAACAGTGATATTATATTATATATTAGATATTAGATACTAGATGGATAGAGTATCAAATAAGTTTATAGACATTTAGTTTTTGTTTCCGCTTTGTTACATATTTACAAATTGTTTGGTTTAAAAGATGGACAAAAATGTTTCTAACGCTAATTCTTAAACATTCTATATATATATATATATATATATATATATATATATATGTATGTGTGTGTGTGTGTGTGTGTGTGTGATTATTTAGCTATACAAACACAAATATGCAGAGTGTTTACAAAGTAATGAAAACACTTAGTACTCTAATAGAATCATTTGGAAAATTTGATTAAACTTTTAAAACTTATGTTCGTTGATTTAATGTGAGTATAACCTTTTTTTGGGAAAAAGAGCTGTTTTCTTTTTTTTAACAGATATTATTCAAATAAGTTTATTAATATCCACAGCCAGGATATTTTGAAGAATTTTAAATGATCAACTTCATCTTATGGTTCAAGAACTGTTTTAGGAACGAAATACCATATTTCAGGATAATAATTCACCGATTCATACTGCTAAATTTGTAGCTGAATGGCACGAAGAACATTCAAGTGAAGTAGAACATCTTATCTGACCACCAGATTTTCAAGATCTTAGAATCATTGAACATTTACAGTTTATTTTAGAATGACAAGTAAGTGGTAGATATTGAAAGAATTGGAGACTGTTTCAGCTGAAGAATGGATAAAAAATTCCTCTTGAAACAATTACAGCTTTGCACGTGTCTATCTTACAGAGAATTCAAGCTGTAATTACTGCCAAAGGTTGTCTTATCCCACATTGAAAATAAATTTACTTAAAACTTCTAGGTGTTTTCATTATTTTGTCCACCCCCTGTATAGGTAAGTATATACACACACACACACACACACACACACACACACACACACACACACACACACACACACATACATACATACATACATACATACATACATGCATAAATATTTCTTTGTCGGTTTGATTTAAACATTGGGCATTGTGTATTATTCCATTACTGTTTGTCTTTTTATTTCACTTCTGTATCTTTTTTATTTTTGGGTCACATTTTTGTTGGTTTATTTCTTTATTGCTTCTTCCCTATTCATTTTATTTTCTTTTGTCACTTCAAGTCGATTAGTTTTGTAAGCTTTGTGTTAGAAGACATAGGTTTTTACCAATACGCCTGTTTGTTATATATATATATATATATATATATACTGATAACGACGGAATATACTAATATATATATATATATATATATATATATATATATATATATATATATATTATCAGTATATTCCGGCGTTGCTCGGGTGTAATGAAAGCTTTAAAACTAATCCATGCTCCTGGAGCTAAGACTCAGCCTAAAGAATATTTGTGTGAATTTTGGTGAGAATCTGATAAAAATTGTTTGTGAATTTGTATAAAGGACATACAAATAGATAAACAGACACACACACAAAAATTTTGCATTATATATGTATATATATATATATTAATGCAGGTTTCATTGAATAATATAGACAAGTTTTGTCTATTAATTTTGTGTAGGATCCGTTCATACCGTCTGATATACTTGATGGTGATGTCGTTGAAAGACAACAAAAAATCACAGTATTTGTTGAATTTTTTATCGGGTCTAAGCTTTCGGCTCACATAAGCCATTATCAAAGAGTAAATATTAACACACCTTTCAGTTTGTTGTAGAGGTCATGTTTGTTCTTGTATAATGTGTCAAGATTTTCTTTCGCTATTTCAATTTGCCTTTTCACAAGGTTCCATTTATATTTCAAGGTGATGATGGTGTATATATATATATTATCGATTTACTGCACTATTGTAAGAACTGCAACCTTGAAACTTCTGAATATCGTTTCTTATTCCTTTGTCT
>JBBBDQ010000516.1:2857500-2940000 GCA_037127315.1 Ascarosepion bandense
CTGAAATGAAGGTTAGTAATCCAGGAATACGATTAGCAAGGAATATATATATATATATATATATATATATATATATATAAAGTCTTTGAAGTGAAGCCGTGTTTAAAATAGTATATCCGTGTAATATTATTCTGGCTCAGATCTACTCTGCCAACTGACGCGGTATCATTCGGTAACTTACGAATCAGTCCCGATGTCTGTAAAGGATTATATGTATACACAAATCGAGTCCATTATCATTTAAAAAGGGAGATCCCACAACACCCCCTCCCTAGCTTCTTTTTTGTGGGGAGTTAAATTTTTTTTTCGCTTGTGTTCTATGATTCTCAAAGGTTTCAAAGATTTCTTTCATCGTGTCATCATTTTCTGCAGGTGACGAGCTTGGTTCCTCACTCCTTCTTTTCTGCATTTGGTTTATGTTTCTCTTATAGGTAAATTTCTCCACGTTTGTTGGTTAATTATCGTTAAGTCCGAACCTGAATCTAATTGTAGTTTAATCTTCTTATTTAATATTTCAAGTTTTACATATTTCTTCGTGTTTTGTTTGTCCTCGTATTCCACTCTAGTAGATCTTACCCTACTAGACTGTCTTTTGTTTCTGCATACAGCTGCCTCGTGTCCCATTTTCCACACGCTAGACAGTTCTTGTATTTGAGCCGATAATATCTAACCCAGTGCAATCCACCACATCTGTAACATGTAGATGAAGGGAGGCTTGTTTTTTATTTGATTTCTGTCACTAGTTTTCTTATATCTTGAATTTTTGTAATTAAATTTAGTTGCTTTATATCTTGTAATTTTGTTGTCATTAAATTCTTGTTTTACTTTTGGGGAGGTTGATAAACGTAAATTTTTGTTCAACTTACGAATATGCGCGACTCAAGTCTAGTCCATTATCATAGAAAAAGGGAGATCCCACAACAGTAAAGATACACAAAGGACTGTATACATTTTACTTAGTCTTTATCTTGTCATTCTGTGGGATTCCAATTCATATCTAATCTACATCTGACCCCAAACTCTTCAATTTTACTCAGTATTACTGCATCTCGTTTCTCTAACAATCAGATAATAAATAATACTCATTTTGTTGTTTCCACTTCTCATTTTGTCGCGTATTTTTTGTACATGTAAATCTTAGTGGGTTTATAATTATTTACTGCCATACAATATAAACATGTCAGCTCGAATGTAAATCACTAAATCGACGACACTGAATTACGTCCATTTCAGAAATAAGATTCCGTTGGAAAAAATAATACTTGTTTTTAATCATATCATCCCAAGCAAGGTGGTAACGCCACTGATGTGCAGAGGGCTACGTAAGAGTGAAAAGATTGGAACATCGGAAACCACATCCTAAGCAGGGAACAAGGGATGAGCCTCTTCACCTGTTCAAAAGACGTGGGAGAAGTGTGAACCGGGCGATAGTTTAGTCTATCTACGCCAAATTAAAAAAAAAAGAAAGAAAAAGGAGTGAAAAGATTTGAAAAGTGAAAACCGGAAACTATATCCTAAGCAGGGAACAAGGGATGAGCCTCTTCACCTGTTCAATGGACGTGGGTGGAACGTTAAATAAAAGCTTTTATCAAATTGTGTATAGTTTCGGTTGGATCATTCTCTTCGTCGTTGTAATCTTTTTTTACAACGTTTCGACTCTGTACACTCTGCCTTTCGTTGTGCGTCTGTCGTATTCTGGAATGTTATCTAACCCTACTTTGTATGCGCGTCAAGACCTTTAGGTTTGGTTTCTTTATATGAGAAATGTAAGTCAGTTAAGTGCCATACGTGATACACGATTTGGGCGATCATGTCTCGAAAGAGACATGATTGACTGGACATAAAATTACCCCGCAGTAGGTTGCATTGCTTGCTGCGGTTGACTGGTTGCCAGCCAAGGCTACAGAACCCAATCTGTCCTATTATTTAACCCATAACTGGAGGGAAGAGACGGATTAATACCTTTCCCAAGGGTATTTGTGCGTAAGTGAATACAATGGATTCAACTGGAATTCGATTTGTCGTTCCGAGTCGATATCCACTGCACCACAACGCACATCCATGGGAGATATGCGTGCTTTAAATTTGACCAGAACAACAACCTGAAACGCAATCAATATCAGTAGAAAGCTGCAGGCTGGTTGGTAGATATCACGACCTAATAACTTCTGTGTGATTAGCTGAATCTATCTCGTTTGCTAAACTTCTTTAATAAATAGATATTTATCTATTAGTGAGATTTATGCTTGAGTATATAGTAAATATTGAGAAGGTTTATACATGAGGCTATATATGAAATTTGAACAGGTATATACTAGAGTCAATAGATAAACATTAGCCGGGTTTATGCCTAAGTATATAGTTAAATATTAATCAGGATTATACTTGAGACTATAATTAAACAGTAGTCAGCTTTATGCTTGAGACTAGTAAATATCAGCCGGGTTTATACTTGAGGATATATATTTTACGAAATTTGACGAAATCCGTTACGAAATGGATTAATTTCGACATACTTTTAATTTATTTGTTTAAACATTAATTTAAAGCATACTCCTATTTGAATACTATATACAAAAGCAGAGTATTTGCTCAAATACGAGTATTCATTAAACTAATATTTAAACAAATAATATATATATTTGGAAATAAACGGCATTTATATATTGATATGCAAAAAAACATATTTTAAAGTTGTGAACATTAATTTTAAGCAGACAGAAAGAAAGTACTTCTTTTTCAATAAGTTAACTGCCACACATGATCACACATTTGTGTGATCATGTTTTATTTTCCCCACAGTAAAATTACTTTCTGTGGTAGACTGGTTGCCAACCAAGGCTATAAAACCCAATCTGTCTTACCATTTAACCCATAGCTGGGGGGAAATAGTTGTATTAATGCCTTTGTGAAGAGTATTTACGCGTAAGTGAATGCAACGAATACAACTGGAATTCGAACTCGTCTCATCGATTTCTCGTTCTGAGTCGATATGCACTGCACAACAATCCATATCAAATTTAAAAAAGCAAAAAGACAAACCATAATTTATACTAAAAATTAATCTCTTATTTGAGCAGATATACATATAACCATCAATACAATTCCCTTTTAAATAGGCTATGGTTGTTTAAGTGCTTTATGATATATAATTTCTTATACAAGACACAAATTACATCTATCGTCTTCCCTATTGTAAGATTTGATATAATATCTTGATATAATATTCCACGTAATAATGGGTGTGTTACCACCATTTTTTAATTGCCAGAAACGTTTTCAGATAGCAGTGCTGTTCATGTATTTTACATTGCCTAAAGTCATTCGATAATGAACCTATCATATCTTTCGGCAGTTGCTGTTCTTTTTATTTTTTATTTTTCTTGAACTAACTCTGTTGTCTATGTTGGACATATATTTGCTTAATATAATATTGTTATGTTGGGATAAAAATGTATCGATGTTATTAACGCAGATATAGATGATCTCAACATTACTTTTTGTTAGAAATCTTTTTTAACGTTAGTGAACGATTAAAGTGCTTATAAATTAAACTAGCAGTATAGTCCGGCGTTGCTAGGGTGTAATGAAAGCTTTAAAACTAATCCATGGTCCTGGAGTTCAGACTCTTTGGACGTTGGCACGAAAGACTAAAAAGCAATAGTTGTTTCCAGTTAAAGCGAAACCATAAACTGAAAGAAAAATGAATGGATGTAAGTCAAATTTTGATTTCCTGGTATCGATATCAAATAAGTTTTTTCGTCGTAAACAGAATTTTGAAGGCTAAATAAGTCCTCTGAGTAAACGGTATCATGGCTGAGACTAAGAACTACAATTATACCTACTTAGAGACAAACCCGAAGCAAAAACTATCAAAAATTGCTGAAAAAATACATACAGACAGATAAACAGACACACACACAAACATCTTGCCTTTTATATATATATATATATATATATATATATATATATATATATATATATATATACATATATATATATAATCGATTTTCTGCAATATTGTAAGAACTGCAACCTTGAAACTTCTGAATATCTTTTCTTATGTTTTTGTCTATGAGTCTATCAGATTTGATTAAAATAGGACCACTCCTTCTCTAACCCGATGTTTTCGATTATTGATTTTCGATATTTATCGGGGGTACCTCGACACAAAACCTAGCCAAGAACACACGCAGGCGCTTATAGTAAAACTGTGTAAATTTTCAAGAAAATCGGTTCAGCCATTTCGGAGTCTATAGGTAACGGACACACACACACACACACACACACACACACACACACACACACACACACACACACACACACAAAGTTCCATTTATGTATAAGTTTAATTTGGGAAAATTCTTCCAATACTCGTTTGAACACTACGATTAAAAGTTGGATTTAACCATATCAAGTTACGGCTACGGTGTTTCTGTTTAGTTTTATCATTTTTGTTTTTTTTTCTCAATATTCTAAACTTACTTTATAGTTATTTTGTGCTAAGTCAATTATACATTTAATTTTATCATTATTTCCTTATTGCTGAAGTTAGTAGATAATATAACTTTGACTAATTTCTCTAGAATTTTATAATGCTGGTTGGAATCTTTACTGGGGTTATATAAATCTTTAGTTTATGGTTTGCAATAACCATTATTCAAGTCTCAGGTCACAACGAGAAAAGTCAACATTTTAGCATCGGTGGTAATATTTAGCTCGTGATCTTTGAAGATTTTATTCGCTTCATTTCTCAATTGGTCTGTATTTCTTGGACTGGTTTTATAAAAGAAAATTACATCGTAATCTCTGTAAAGTTCGGTGTTCTTAATGTCGAAAATAAATCTTAGTCGCCACAATAACATGATTCTAACAATTTCACATGCCTCTGTTGAATCATATGCCCCCATAGAAATATTAAAGTCTGCGCAACTGGAGTTGGGGCTGCTATCAGTCGAAATGTAGCGGCTGGGGGAGCCATGACCCGCGGCTGGTCGCCTACCATAGAACTTATGGCTAAAGAGTTAATTTCAAATGAAGCCTGCCGCAAATTAACTCAAAGAAGTCAATTTGGAATAATGCACCATCGACATGAAACCCGAAAGAACGTTATTGTTATTTTTTTTTATCACGGGACAATCGAAAATTCTGAATCTTCGTTCGTTCAACCTCGGCAAACTCCGTTAAACTCCAATAAGGACCCGAAAGAACTTTTGCTGTTTTAGAAGTTACATAGGAAAATTGACAATCACGATTATAGAGAATTAATGAAAAGATTTTTAATGAAATACAAGAGACTTTGGCGAATATTTGAAGAGATCTGTTTACTTCAACGCTAACGAAACTTAGACATTTTACTTGAAGATTAGAAGCTATGATGCTTTTAGCGAACTTTCTCTCTCCGTTGTATATCATTTCCGACAACTTTTCTTGAAAGGAAAACAGACATTGTTTTTTTCTTTATATCAAGACATTCTACGTAGCTCTCCAGGCGTGTTCGACTTCGTTCATTTATTTTATTAATTTTTTTGGTGCCGTGTTTATTTTTTTCAACCCACAAGTGTACACCAGTGTCCGAACTGGCTAAAAGGGACGACTATTGAAATTGCACGACGAGACTTTGGGATCTAATCACAACGTGGGACAGTGGTCCCTTGTTGCAAAAGACGTCCTGTAGTCCAGCTTTTGTGGCGACATCATCGGACGGGATCGTCCCGACCAGCGACTGCGACCAGACCAACCGTGCGACCGGGAGGCAGTGTCACAACAGGGATCGTCACGACCGTCAGCGAGGACGAGCGTCACATAAGGGCTACAGTGCCCTGTGCGGTATCACAACTGTTTGCCGCCGGACGAACTGGGGACCAGCCGCACAGCAGTGTTACAACACTGTTAACACTTATATTTATGCACGCAATATTACAGATATAGAGCAATTTTACAAATAAAAATTATCATGTGTCCACGCAAAAAAAAAGTATGATCTGTCCCTTAAATGGTCAATCTACGACTCATAATATTTTTACCGAGCAAGCATATATTCCGGTAACGATGTCAAATTTTATTTTGGTTCCACTGAAAATCCTTGGAAACTACGTTTCTACCATAATCGAATGACATTAGACAGTATAAAATACATAAACAGTACACTCCATTCTATCATTCTCATGACGTGGGCACTTGGGGATTTATAATGAGGAAAGATGGCTGGTAGATATTGGCACACCCGTATGATTTTGAAAGTAGAAATGGCAGAGGAAAACAGTGAATAATATACATAATGAATTTGTGTGGGACAATTGGAGTAGATAGACTAAACTATCGCCCGGTTCACACTCCACCCTCGTCTATTGAACAGGTGAAGAGGCTCATCCCTTGTTCCCTGTTTAGAATGTGGTTTCCGGCCTTCTCTTTTCCAATTTTCTTACTCTTTTCTTTTTCTTTTTTCTTCTCAATTGGAGTAGATAGACAAAACTATCGCCCGGTTCACAAACCACCCACGTCTATTGAACAGGTGAAGAGGTTCATCCCTTGTTCCCTGTTTAGGACGTGGTTTCGGCCTTCTCTTTTCCAATCTTCTTACTCTTTTTTTTTCTCAATTGGAGTAGATAGACTAAACTATCGTCCGGTTCACACTCCACCCACGTCTATTGAACAGGTGAAGAGGCTCATCCCTTGTTCCCTGTTTAAGGACGTAGTTTCCGGCCTTCTCTTTTCCAATTTTCTTACTCTTTTCTTTTTTTTTCTCAATTGGAGTAGATAGACTAAACTATCGCCCGGTTCACACTCCACCCATGTCTATTTAACAGGTGAAGAGGCTCATCCCTCCCTTGTTCCCTGTTTAGGATGTGGTTTCCGGCTTTCTCTTTTCCAATCTTTTTACTCTTAAGTAGCCCCCTGCGCATCAGTGGCGTTACCGCTTTGCTTGGGGTGATATGATTAAAAAAAAATTATTCGTTGTGCAATGGTTAACAAGCTTGTCTGAGTAGTGAGTTCGATGCTCACTGGGTGCCTCCATACTTTCGGCCTGGTACCACACCAAAACCACGCTTAGTAAATCACTATAATTGTCGTGATGTAAATTTTCTATTTTATTTTTGCGCAAAGAAAAAATATCCCGTTCTGACCCTTTAAGAAACTTTTTGGAAAACTGAAGCAAAAAGGACATTCGCATTTGAAATCAGAAAGAGACAGTTGAAAATCCCCTGGCACATAAAGAGGGGGATAGACTTGGATTATTTAAATCTCACAGGACATTTTGAAAGCGAGAGGGGAGGTGGAAAACAACGAATAATCTACTTAAGGAGTTTGTGTAAATGCTTGATAGAACAAGCATTAGGAAGAATAACAAGAAGACGAGTAGTTCTTTGAGCTACAAACGCTAGAAGAGCCACAAACTGAAATTATTTTCTTCTTGATGTCTGGTGTTCTCTCAAGATGTTCTCTCAAGATCATGGCTCTCCACGATTTCCTATCATTTGTAGCGTTTAATAAATTTTGTTTTTCTGTTTTTTTTCTCAAAATTTGTTCGCTATCCATCTACGCGAGCTCGCTTTTTATGCGTTGTTTTCCTCTTTCCCTTCAATCTATCCTGTGAGTATCAGATTTTCCAAGCCCACTTTCCTCATATCTAGCCTAGAAATTTTCAGCTGTCTCTTCCTGATGTAAAGTATAAGTGTCATTTTTGTGGTCATCTTTTCTAAAATTTTGTTGTTACTCATATATTCGTTCCAGAATATCCTCAGCATCCTTCTGTAGAACCACATTTCTTTTGTTTCAAGTCGCTTCTTTGTCTTTGAGGAGATTGTCTAGCATTTAATGTCATACAGGAAGACAGATAGCATGTAACCGTTCAGTTGTTTACTTAAGTGACACTCGTGATACACGCTTGGGTGATCATGTCTCGACTCGAAAGTGACATGACTGAGTGAGGAGAATATTTTCCATTACTTTCTGCTGTAGACTGGTTGCCAATCAAATCTATAAAACCCAATGTGTCCTGCTTTGTAACTCATAGCAGTAGGGAGAAGAGACGGATTAATATATTTCCTAAGGGTATTTGCGACCCATCTGGAGTTCCTAAGGGTCTTTATAATCCATCTGAAGGGAGAATAGCTGAATTGATATCTTTCTCTTTATGTGGGAAAGTGAATGCAACGAATTAAACTGGAACTCGAACTCGGATCTCCGATTTATCTTCTTTGTCTTTGAGGAGATTGTATAGCATTTAATGTCATTTTTATTTTTATTGTTTTTAGTTATCTTCTACAAAATGAATTCTATATAAAACCAAGGAAATATTAAAAGACATTCTAAGATTTTAGCCTATAGACTTCATATTTTAGCTCATAGGCGTCATACTTTAGCCCATAGACATCATACTTTAGCCTATAGACATCATACTTTAGTCCATAGACATCATACGTTAGCCTATAGACATCATATTTTAGTCCATAGACATCATACGTTAGCCTATAGACATCATACTTTAGTCCATAGACATCATACGTTAGCCTATAGACATCATACTTTAGCCTATAGACATCATACTTTAGTCCATAGACATCATACGTTAGCCTATAGACATCATACTTTAGTCCATAGACATCATACGTTAGCCTATAGACATCATACTTTAGCTTATAGACATCATGCTTCTGTGGTTTTGTTGTTAACCCAATATTCTAATCTTAAATTTACTCTTATTGTTATTACGACGTTTTGATCGATTCATTCTACCTTACTCCTTTTTTTTTTTTTACATAAGTTCATATAATTTCCAGTTTTTTTTTTGTTTTTTTTTTAGAATTTCGGCCTTATTTATTTATTTATTTATTTATTTTGTTTTTGTTATTAGCGGCTGTTATCACATTTCGATTAGCTTATTCTACTGTGTTTTTCGGTATACAAATGGAAGACACACTTTTTAAACTTTTGATATGTTTTTATCATTCGCAATATTGTCAGCCATACGTGTTACGTCCTAAGGCGAACATGTCTGACTGACTAGGCATAAGATTTTCCCACAGTAGGTTGCCATTTTCTTCTGCGACAGACTGATTGCTAACCAAGACAATAAAACCCAATTTATCTTGCTATTTAACCCATAGGTGAAGGGAGAAGAGATGGATTCATACCTTTCCGAATGCAACGAATTAATATGGAATTCAAACTCGGCTCTCCGATTTCTCGTTCCGAGCTGATATCCACTGCGCCACAACACACATCAATTGTCTGGACTATTGATATTATTTTTTTGTTGTTCGTATTGCTATCACGGTGTGATGTTTGTTTATAATTACCACCTCTCGAGGTAAACGAGCGAATAATATTTAAATTCTTTTTTATCTTATGCAATTTGAGATACGTGGAGGACGTGTTTTCCGTCAAACGAACAACTAACCTAGTCAAGAATGAAACTGCCAGCAGGTCAGTTAGTCAAGTGCCATACGTGATACACGCTTGGTCTATCATGTCTCGAAAGAAACATGACTGACTGGGCAGAAGATTATCCCGTAGTAGGTTGCCATTGCTTTCTGCGGTAGACTGGTTGCCAGCCAAGGCTATAGAACTTAATCTGTCATGTTATTTTACACATAGTTAGAAAGAATAGATGGATTAATACCTTTCTCAAGGGTATTTGCGCGTAAGTGAATGCAACGAATTCAACTGGAATTCGTACTCCGCTCTCCGATTTCTCGTTCCGAACTGATAGGTGAATTTCTACGGGGGTCATTCAATAAATAAAGTGAATTTTTCGGCAGAAGGACTTCTACGAGGGTCATTCAATAAATAAGGTGAATTTTTCGGTATAAGGACTTCTATGAGGGTCATTCAATAAATAACTTGGATTTTTTGGTATGCAACTCATCCTGAAATGTCTTAACTCTCATCTATTACGGAATGTTACAGAGATTTACGAAATAGATTAATAACCGACACATTTGAATTTGTTCGAACAATATTTATTCATAGATACTCGTATTTGAGTAGATATTCTGTTTTTAATTAAATAGTATACCGTCCTGAATATTTCTGAGAAATTTAGTCAGGAAATAAAATTACAAAAAGCTCTCAACTATCTATAAAAAGTTTTCTTGGATCAATGTTTACAAGTGCTTCGAACGAATAAATCCTTCAAATCATGAAGAAAACTTGAGAAGCATGGAACTACCACTTAATTGCTGTTGTTCTCAGGTACGCCTTCAACTAGAGTGGTAGTCTTGCTAGGGTCCCAGTCATGGGCAAATAGATAATCCTTAAACTAGGGTCAAAACACTATGAAAGTATAAACGTAGGTTTTATATTAAAAACTTTAGAAATATTTTTTTGGAGAAGAAAATATGAACAGTAATATATTTTAAAAAATATTATCAACAATATACTTTCGAGGAAAAATATTACCATTAATACCTTCTTAAAGAAAAGTGAAAAAATGTGACCAGTAATAGATTTTCGAAGGAAAAATATTGCCAGCAATATATTTAAAAATATACGTGCAATATATATTTGAAAAATATATATATATGCAATACATCTGACTCTTGACAAAATACTGTTTGCAAAAATACGTCAATGAAACCTGATGCAAAAACTTATTTATTACAAAGAATATCTATTCTATTAATGCAATTTTTTGTAAAAATCTTGTCAGCATTAAAAATAAAACATTGAGGTTAATGCCGTAAAACAAAACAAAACAAGCCAAACCGTAAGAAGGCAATCCTTCGTTAGATTTTATAGACTAGCGCTATATGACCACAAAACCTTTAACCTTTAGCAAATAACAAAACATACAAATATCTAAGCTAAATAAAAAACCCACATCACTTGAACACTAACAATAGCATGAACAACAAAAATGTAAATACAAGAGAATATAATGATATAATCAAGCTTTCTCAACTGCCAAAAGCAAAAAGATTAAAAGAAAACTTCCGCCTGTACTTCTGTATAAACCACTCCTATTTTGCTCATAATTTCTCAAAGTGACAAATTCTGTACAGTTAGCCCCTTTTTTCCTTTATTTTTTGAAAATGTTGGGTGGTTTTCCTTCATTTTTTGAGATTGTTGGGTGGTTTACCTTTATTTTTTGAAAATGTTGGGTGGTTGTTTTGTTTTTATGGCATATCAACCTCGGCGGTTCATTTATTGCCAACTATTTTTATTTATTTATTTATTGCTGGTAATACCTTTTTTTTTCAACAATTGTTGCTTTTATATAAGTTATTGTGTCTAGTAATACTTTTTTTCTTTTTGATTATCAAGATTCATAGAGATTTGTTTTTTTAAGGGCAGGGTCCCCAAGTCCTACCTCGTTATTTAACCCATAACTGGAGGGAAGGAACGGATGAATACCTTTCCCAAGGTTACCAGTGCTTAAGTGAATGCAGGGTATTCAACTGGAATTCGAACTCGGCTCACCGATTTCTCTTTCCGAGCCGATATCCACTGCACCACAACGTACATCCGTCACTAAACGCTTACAGCACCTGGTATTCCCAAGCGGTCACCCATCTAAGTACTGACCATTACGTTGCTTAACTTCGGTGATCGAACGGTACATTCAACGTGATATGGCCGTAAGCGTTTTTGAAAATGTGTACTTCTGTCTAATTTGCCCCCATTTTTCTTTTAGTTTCTGAAAATATGTACCTCAGTATAATTTGCCTCTATTTTGCCTTAATTTCTGAAAATATGTACCTCTGTACATTTCGCCCCTATTTTACCTTTATTTACTGAAAATGTGTACCTCAGTATAATTAGCCCCTATCTTGTTATAATTTCTGAAAATATCCACTTCTGTATAATTTACCTGTATTTAGACTTTAATTTCTGAAAATGTCAACTTCTGTATTATTCGCCCCTATTTTGCCATTAATTTCAAAAAACGTGAACCTCTGAATAATACGATGACCGATTTTTTGCCTTGGATTTTCGTTCAAGATTTCACGCATAATGCACAAGAGAATTCGGTAGTTCTTTCGATATTTCTTGAGTTCCCGGGGCTATGACGCTGACACTCAGTAGACCAAGTCTACAAGATAGTTAACAAACACACATTAGAAGCAGTTTTAATGAGTACGCTATCCACCATAGTAGACCTACGCCTTGTTTAAACGATGTGTAGTAATTTTCATCATAAATTCATAACTATATGTGTGTTGCTCTGTGTGAAATTATATCCCGACCATTAGAAGCTAGTGTTTATTATTCCCTTTAATGAAATGAATTAAAGAGTGTGTAGAATTGGTTGAACTAAACACAGTCAACGCCTATTTTAGCGTAATCGACCATTTGTAATTTAAAGCGTCTAATGAAGTTTCAGGAGAAGGCTGTATAGGCTGGACCTACCTGAACGTCAAACGCGTAATATGTACGAATAACAGTCCTGAAACATAAACAATTAATTTGGGCGTATCTTTCTTTCCTCTGTTGATAATTTGCAGAAAAAAATATCAAATGAGAAAGTGTCAGTTAATTTTCGTTTATTATTTTTGACTTGAATGATAGCAGGCAACATCCTATACAAGAAAATATTATGCACCCCCCCCATATATATATATATATATATATCTAAATCTATCTAAACTTATTTATAAATGAAACTTTGTCTCTGTGCGTGTGTGTGTTCGTTACCTATAGACTCCGAAACGGCTGAACCAATTTTCTAGAAAATTTTACACAGTTGTACTATAAACGTCTGCAAGGTTCTTAGCTAAGTTTTGTGTCGAGGTACCCCCGATAAATATCGAAAATCGATAATTGAAAAAATCAGGTTATAGAAGGAGTGGTCCGATTTTAATCAAATTTGATACACTTTATAGACAAAGACATAAGAAACGATATTCAGAAGTTTCAAGTTTGCAGTTCTTACAATAGTGCAGAAAATCGATGATATATATATATATATATATATATATATATATATATATATATATAAAAGGTAAGATGTTTGTGTGTGTATGTCTGTTTATCTGTCTGCATGTCTGTATTTTTTCAGCCCTTTTAGCTTAGTTTTTGCTTCGGGTTTGGCTCTAAGTAGTTACAGTTGTAGTTCTTAGTCTCAGTCAGGTTCCCATGTTCTCAGAAGACTTATTTAGCCTTCAAAATTCAGTTTACGAGGACAAATCTTATTTGACATCGACATCAGAAAATCAAAATTTGACTTACATCCATTCATTTTTCTTTCAGTCTATGGTTTACCTTTAACTGAAAACAACTATTGCTTTTTAGTCTTTTGTGCCAACGTCCAAAGAGTCTGAACTCCAGGACCATGGATTAGTTTTAAAGCTTTCGTTACACCCGAGCAATGCCTGGCTATACTGCTAGTTATACTTATAAATATTAGGTTGGAAGAAAAGTTTGTAGCGCTTCTAAAGAGAATTTCAAAGATAATATCATATGTTTGCACGTAGATTTATTCAACCTCATATTTGCCATTTCATTCAACTAAATTTCGTCAGCTTTGAGACAATTTTATGATTCAATCCTCCTGGAACTTGGCATGTTTTTGGTTGATGAACTGGTCTAAGTGATTTTACAGGATTCTAGAGATTTAAACTTTCCATTAGAGGACATTTCTTGTGATCGAAATATGTGATAATCCGAAAGTACAAAGTCGGGTGTAGTAGGACATTTCAATAAAACTCTACCGGATTATATCTGGCCTGCAGAGATCGAGGGTCTATTGTTTGCCTGATAAAAGACAGTAGCCTTCCGATTGACCAATTCTGGGCGCTTTTCATCAATCCGTTAATCGGCCAATTTGAGAACAGTACTGAAATAAACGTTTCATTTTCTGAACGAATTTCTCCATAAACATTGCTCTTCAAATCCCACAAGATATACTGCATCATCTTCAGATGTATATCGAATTTTGTAGTGGTTAACGGTGACTTATTTCGTTCTACATTGTTGTAAACAACTCGTTTTCATCGCTTGTGCTAATTCTTTTTAAAAGGACACATTTCTGTTGCGATTGATGTAACTATTTTTTTTTCAAATGTCCTACAACACGCATATGATGTATGAGAAATATCACTGCGTTGTCCCGTATCATGTGACCAGGGTTATGTTTAATTATCATTACGATATTTTGTACTAAATTTCACCCAATATATGACCCAGGTTTATTGTGAGATCTTTTGAAAACGTAAAGTAAGGACAAAAAGTGAAGTTTCTGAGACTGAACTACTATGTAATACTAATGCTTCTAATTTTGAATTGAACACTAGACAATTTCTTAATAGATGAAGAGTTTTGAGGAAACAGACATGTGGTTTTCTTGAATTCTAAGGATGCAGAAAATACCATTGAGGGAACATTTTTATACTAATACATCGCACAAAAGACATCCAAGGCAGAGACTTATTGTGTGATGTAGGAGCGTAAGAGAGGGAAAGTATAGAATTTTTAGTTTTTTTTTGCAGAAAATATATAATAATCTTTAGTCTTAAAGAATTCAAAATTTTAGTGAATGCTAATACATCCTGGCTGGATTCAGTTCCACAAAGTAACCCATCTTGGAAAGAAGCTGTTCGAACGGAACTTACTTCTTATTATTTTAATACGTATGAAATGGGGATAATTCACCCTTCCATACGTAGCAAGGTAGGCTTCAGTTGTAGAGGTCAGCGGTGGTGGATGTAAGAAACGTTGATGGTCAGAACACGTATCATGGAAATTGATAAAGAACAGGGAGGGACTCACGACGTTTCTTCTGTGAGCAAATGGTTTGAAGAGTGGGAAATAGTTAATCACCCACAAGTCCGCGTAGACACTTTGAAAAACTTATCAAGACAAACAAGTGAGGCGAAGGCGGCTCTAGCCCAGATATGGCAGCAATACTGCATTTTAGATCTGATCTGTCTCTTGTAAAGATAGAATATAACAGAAGGAGTCAGATATTTACTGGAACAGAACAATGAACCAATTATTTTGGGTCTGATCTGGCTCTTGTAAATATAGAGTATAGCAGAGGGAGTCAGATGCTTACTGGAGCAGAACAATGAACCAATCATTTATTATTTGATCTGGCTCTTGTAAATATAGAGTATAGCAGAGGGAGTCAGATGCTTACTGGATCAGAACAATGAACCAATCATTTATTATTTGATCTGGCTCTTGTAAATATAGAGAATAGCAGAGGGAGTCAGATGCTTACTGGATCAGAACAATGAACCAATCATTTATTATTTGATCTGGCTCTTGTAAATATAGAGTATAGCAGAGGGAGTTAGATGCTTACTGGATCAGAACAATGAACCAATCATTTATTATTTGATCTGGCTCTTGTAAATATAGAGTATAGCAGAGGGAGTCATATGCTTACTGGAGCAGAACAATGAACCAATCATTTTTAGATCTTTATCCTTTGTTTTCTGCTTAGGATTGTTTTTAAGGCTAGAGGTTTATCCTTTATTTCTTGTGTAGGATTGTTTTTCTCGTCCCTTCTAAATTCTACTTCAACTTTATAGTTCTAAGTCCTCCGTCAAAATTCTGAAATTTTTGCTTTTTCTTTTTATTTATTTTTATAGGCTTTGATAGGTTCACTTAACGTCCGGTTCACACTCTTCCACCCGTCTTTTAAGCAGGAGCTAAGGTTCTTTACTTTTTTCGTGCTTAGGATTGAATTTTATGGTCTCATCTAAATTCTAATTCTAGTCTCTATTTCTAACAGCTAAACTCTGAAACTTATATTATTATTAAGTTTCCAGTTATTTCTAAAGTCTTTTCCTTTGCTTTTTCCAACTTTAACCCCTTGCATCTTAGTGACATTATCGCCTTGGTTGGAGTGAATTGAATAAAAAAATATAGAAACAAGAAAACAGAGCTACCGATAAATATTGTCTAAATAATGCGAAAATAACGAATTATAAATAGTAAATAGTAAAACAATAAGCTTTACTAAGAGCTACAAAACAGGAAATCGTGGATAGCCATGATCGGCCACGTCTTGAAAAGACATGGCACATAAAAGAATTATTACATGTAATACTATTGAATTTCTTAGATCATTTTTCAAGTATTATCATTTTTTTGTGTAGTTTCGTGAAGATACTGACATGGGATTTTATCCCAAAATCAAATAATCTTTCAGCAAAGAATGAAATAAATTACTTTCATTGTCGTCTTTTGGATTAATAACAACGTCTTTAGAAAATAAAGTTAATATAATCAGTATGGATCAATAAGTTCGTAACCTGAAACGCTTATTAACTGAATTCTGTTCAGAAATGTTCACTGTACGATCTTTGGCAAATTAGTCAATAAATACACAAGGACAGATCAATAGGTCTGACAAATATTAAGGAAACTGCTAAGGAATTTCTTCCGATAAGCAGATTCTGAAGATAATGGCTACAAGTTCAATACTATATTGAAGCTTATTGTTTATTTTGTATCAAGGTTTCATACTAACAATTAATGAAAGCTTCAAAACTGATGAGCAGTTGGCAGAATGGGGAAAGTTTCATATTTTAAGAACATTTAAAGAAAAAAAACTGCACTGATTTGGTTAACAAGAAGCATGTAATACGTTAGAATGAAAATGAAATTCGCCATTCAGTTCCGTAAGTTAGGTGGCTTACGTGCTACACGCTTGGGTGATCATATATCTTTCGAGACATGACTGACTAGGCAGAGGATTTTTCATGCAGCATATTGCCATTACTTTCTTTGATAGTTACCAACCAAGTTACTCAATCTATCCTGCTATTCAACCTATAGCTGGAGGAAGAAGAGATGGATTAACACCTTTTTCAAAAGTGCAATGAAGTGAAACGAATTCGACTGGAATTCGAACTCAGGTATCCGATTTCTCACTCTAAGCCGATATTAATTGGACCACAATGCACAACCCAGTTCAGTTAGTTAAGTGTCATACGTGACACACGCTTGGGCGATCATGTCTCGTAAGAGACATGACTGATTGGGCAGAAGATTATCCCGCAGTAGGTTGCCATTATTTTCTGTGGTAGACTGATTGCCAGCCAAAGTTATAGAACCAAATCTGTTCTGTTATTTAACCCATAACTGGAGGTAAGAGACGGATTAATACCTTTCCCAAGGGTACTTATGCGTAAGTGAATGTAAAAAATTCAAGTGGAATTCGAACTCGGCTCCCCGATTTCTTGCTCCGAGTCGATATCCATTGCACCACAATGCACATCAAGCTTTACATCAGTCAGGTTTCGGGGAGTTAATAATCCGAATGATAGTGAACTTTTTACACTGTTAGTATCTGCATAAGTATAGTTACTAACATTAAAAAAAGATTTCTGTTTAATCAGATTATTGAAATAATTACGAACATTTTGACAAGAGGGAAAGTTTCAGATATTACATTTTATTTTCTTACTTCTTAGATTCTTCATTGCGTTTGCTTTTGTTAGAGTTGATCCGTATTTGCATTCGAATTTTAATTTTGTTAGATTTGTTCGGGTTTCTGTCTTTCTAATATACACTGGAAGAAGAAACGCCATATTTATGATTAGGATGCTCTCCGAAAGGGCAATACAAATGAAGAAAGACTTGTACCTATGTTTTATTGATTATACGAAGGCATTCGACAAGATACGACACAAAGAATTGATGGAGATGCTCGGAAATCTCAACATTTTTGGGAAAAACATCAGAGTAATCAAGAATCTCTACCGGCAGCAACCGGCCTGCATACGGACAGGTAACGATTTCAGCAGATTTACAAAGATAGAAAGAGGCGTAAGACAAGGATGTGTCTTTTCACCGGATCTGTTCAACTTGTACAGCGAGAATATTTTGAGGACCCTAGATGACACGCCAGGATTTGTTATTGGAGGCCACAACTTGAACAACATAAGGTATGCAGATGATACAGTGCTGATTGCAGACTCGGAAAGGAAAATACAAGACCTCCTACAGAAGGTATCGTTGGAGAGTGACAAAAAGAGACTACAAATAAACTTTAAGAAAACTGGATGCCTATTCATCAGCAAATAGGTGCAACCCAAAATGCCAAATACAGGTGGGGGATACCACAATCAAGCAAGTACAAAGATTTAAATACCTAGGAAGTGTTCTAACAGGAGATGGAAAGTGCGACACAGAGATCCGAAGGCGAATTGGCATGGCAAAGGACACGTTCCAGAAGCTGAGTAAAGTACTAACACACAAGAAAATTTCACTAGAAACAAAGAAAAGAGTACTGGATTGCTATGTGACGTCAGTTCTTCAATACGGCAGTGAATGCTGGACAATATCATCAAAAATGGGGACAAAACTTGAAGCAGCGGAAATGTAGTTCTACAGAAGGATGCTGAGGATATCGTGAACTGAGCATGCAAGCAACGATGAGGTGTTGGAAAGAATGGCAACAAAAAGGAAATTAATACTGAGCATCAGGAAGAGACAACTGAAGTTCCTGGGACATGCAATAAGGAAGGAGAGCTTGGAGAACCTGATACTGAATGGCCAGATAGAAGGAAAAACAGATAGAGGAAGACAGCGGATAACATATTTTGCAGGGCCTGATCAGGTGGATGAAGGGACGGGAGTTGCGAGGTGTAACAGGAGCAAGCATACTGAGAGCCACAAGGGAGACGTGGAGAACCATACGTCCTGAAGGGACAGGGCACATAGAAGAAGAAGAAGGATATCTTACAAATAAATAAATTTCTTGGTATTTACCAGAGACTTTTCCACTAAGGCTGGATGTATCACAAGGCCAATTTTTACGTTGGAAATCTGAGTCATTAAGCTCGGCAAAAATTTCCCATTGACCCTGCTTAAGGCGGGGTCGGACTCCTGTCTGCTTTTTCTCAGACGTAACTATACCTAAGTACAGAATCTCGTCTGGGTTGCTCTCTGCTGGGAGACACACAGTCCGACAAGGTTGGGTTTGAGTGGAACTCTTTGAAACATTTATTGTAACGATGAAATTTACCAGAATATATTTACAAATACTCTGAGTTAGAATTTTATTAAAATTAAGTTCGAATAATAATTATTATAAAATATAATGAATGTTATAGAAGAAATACCATATTAATTTTATCTGATGATGAAAGAAAATTGATATTCACCTTCAAGCTATTTCGCTTTAGACAGCGATATTTCTCAGTTAAATAAAAGAACAATGAAAACAATTTTTACATAATAGATAATGTAACAATGCTTGAGATTTTGGTTTGATAAACCAGCAGTGTGCGTTGTGGTGCAGTGGATATCGACTCGGAACGACAAGTCAGGGAGCCGAGTTCGAATTCCAATGGTATTCTTTGCATTCACTTACGTACAAATACCCTTAGGAAAGGTATTAAGCCGTCTCTTCCCTCCAGTTTCTATAGCCTTGGCTGGCAATCAGTCAACCGGAGAAAGCAATGGCAAGTGGGATAATCTTCTGTCCAGTTAGTCATGTCTCAAAAGAGACATGATCGCCCAAGCGTGTGTTACGTATGGCACTTAACTGACTGAAAGCAACAATAAAAATTACATTTTTAAAATAGCTAAAACGTTATGTCTGTTTTTTAAAGTAAGGAAGTAAGAGTTGAAAATCAGTAGAAATAATGAAAGAAGGGAGATAACAGTAACCGATACGTCAGATATAGATTATCTCCCCTTTGATAACCTTCTTCTTCTTTATATGTGCCGTATCTTTTCAGGACGTAGCCGATCATGGACTTTCACTTGTCTCTGTCTCTTGTTGCTCTCAATATTTTTTTTCTTTTGCTGTTCTAAACCCCGCTCTGCCATCCACTTGCTCAGACTTAACAAGTACGTCTCGCGCTGCTTTCCTCTGTCTCTCTTTCACGACATCCGATCTGTGAGTATTAAGTTTTCCAATCCCTCTTTCCTCATTACGTGTCCCAGGAACCTCATTTGTATGTTTCTGATATTTAGTATGAGTTTTCTTCCCGTTTGCATCGCTTCTAACACCTCATCATTGCACACGTGCTCCGTCCATAACAACCTCAGTATTCTTCTGTAAAACCACATTTCTGTTGCCTCAAGCCTCTCCATCCTTGATGAGATCGTCCAGCATTCACTTTTATACAGAAGTACAGATATCGCATAGCAATCCAACACTCTTTTCTTTGTTTCTAATGAAATTTTTCTGTCTTTCAGTCCTCTGGTTAGGTTCTGAAATACATCTTTGCCCGTGCCGATGCGTCTTTGGATCTCCATGTCACACTTTCCATCCTCTGTCAAAATACTTCCCAGGTATTTGCATTCATTTACTTGTTTTATTTTAGTTTCTCTGTAGTTGGTATATTGGGTCCCTTATTTTGCTGATGACCATACATTCAGTTTTCTTTAAGTTTATGCTCAGTCCTTTCTTCTCACTTTCTTTTGTTATCTTCTGTAGAAGGTCCTGCATTTTCCTCTCAGTGTCTGCTATTAGCACCGTGTCATCCACGTATCTGATATTGTTGTGATTGTGGCCGCTAAGGCTTTTATTTCTCTCATAAATGTTTCGCTGTATTGGTTGAAAAGTTCCGGTGGGAAAAGACATCCTTGTCTTACGCCCCTTTCTATTTTCGCACACTTGCTGAGTTGAATTCCTATCCGTAACACAAGTGGTTTACAAGGAAGAATTGCTTTTTTTATTTCTTTGTTATTTACTCTATATGAACTCTTCAATTATGTTTTAGAATGGCATTGTTCTGATATTAGGTTCATATCATTTTCCGTTCGTAACATTCTTATTAAAAGAACATTTTATCCGTTTTTTAATCGTCAACACAAAAAGTGAAAATCTTAATGAAAAAAAATCTAATAATTTTCACCCAAGAAAAATAATGAACTTTTTAAAAATTTTATAAAAATTAACTAGAAGAATAAAAATTTTTGATTAAAAAATGTAAGAATATCTGATAAAATTATCCAAAAGATTTCAGATAAAAATTTCAAAAAAATTTTAATAAAATAATTTTTAAAAATTACAAAAATAAAAAGCCTAAATATCGACATCATTCTATTGCGTCAATTTTTAGAATCAAACTGACTAAATTAATCAAAGTTATCACTCGAAGAAATTGTGGAATCGTTGAATGGCGGAAGAGAAGCTTACCACATCGTGTGCCGACAGTTCGCCAAAAGACAAATCGCCGACGGACAAGTCATATACAAGACAATTCACAGACAGGACGCTTTTAGTCTTTCCAAATTCAAGTTCTCTTCTATTTTTTATAAACTGTCGGCGGACTGTCGATGTGTTGACTGGATGTGATTGTTCTAAAGGCGTTCTTCTAATTACATCATCGGTTGTTGGCAGTCTTGCGTTGCACAGTTTTCGTTGTTTGCACCTTTAGTAAATTTTACATTCTCTAGTTTTGTCAACAATATCCCTCAAATAAAAGGTTTCTGCCTCCTCGTTCTGTCTTGAAAATCTTCATGATGACGACTGAAGAGCCTAGAAAGAATGTTTTAAAAAATAAACTTGATGAGAGCTTTAACTTGAAAATACTTAAAGCGTCAACCAATTGTCCTGCCTGTGGGTAATTGTCTGTCAGTGAATTGTCTGTCGGCGAATTGTTCTTCGGCGAATTTTCTGGCTACCTTACCACATGCGCTAAGTCTGTTTTGGCTAGAGAACAGGATATTTCCTCAGGATATTGATACAACCATTAGTGCTGAAATACATGATTCTAACTTAGATCCAGAACGATATGAGATTATCACAGCACAAATGATACAATGGACCCATAGGTGCCATGTATGATAAATGAACAATGTGAAATAAGTTATCCAAAACACTTCATTAATGAAACTAAAAACAGCAGTGACAGGATATCCTCTCTACAGGATGCTGTTCTGTTGAGGCCATCATATACATAATAAAGTATATTAATAAAGGATGGCATGCAGCGGTTTTGAGACTTAGAGACACAGAGAGAAACTTTATTGAAGTTGAAAACTTCTTAGGAACTTTCAAATGAAGCAGCTTTAAGGATGGAATGTGGCGTTCAAACGAAGTTTTAACCTAGCTTGCTCGTTTGAAATAGTATCTTATGAGTTTATATGTTTGCAAGTAATTTTTGAAGTGGGGAAAAATCCCCATTAATAACAATAACAAAATGTTTATAACTAATTCTGTTCTTTCTAAAAGGATCTAAAATTTTGGAACTAAAAAATAGGCATAAACATCTAAACCAATGATGCAACGTCGCTAGACTTCGATGATCCATCGGTGGAAGATGGCAGGTAAAGTTTATGGTGAGAGAGATCAACAACTGAATAGACTACGATAAATTAATAACGTTCAGTTAACAGGAAGTGTGTAAAAATCTACTGCTAAGAAGATTGGGTCACTATGTCGATTCAGGATGTTTTTTCTACCTGAATCCATCCTGCATATATATAAGTCAACCATCCGTCCGTGCATGGAGTACTGCTGCCATTTATGGTCAGGTGCCCCTGCCGTTCTCCTCAGTGTTCTTGACAAGCTCCAAAGGAGAGTCTGTAATGTGATAGGTACCGATCTGGCGACTCGACTGCAGCCACTTTCCCATCGTCGAAATGTGGCCTCCCTCTGTCTCTTCTATAAATATTTTCATGGCTTCTGATCGGATGAGCTTAAGTCACTGATGCCTCCTCAACAGGTGTTTACCCGTGCAACCAGACTGGCAACTGGGTCCCACCCATTCACAGTCAGGTTAGCCAAATGCAGACAACAATTCTACAACTGCAGCTTCCTCTCGCACTTCCCGCCTGTGGAACTCACTCCCGTATTCTTGCTTTCCTGACGGCTACGACCTCCAGAAATTTAAAAGCAAAGTTAATACTCACCTACTAACCACTGGACTCTAGCTCTCTCCCCTCCCCTGTCTAATCTTCACTTTCTCTCCGCCCATGTATCTGTCATTGCACCTGCTTTCTCAGCTTTCTATTGTTCCTTTCTAACTAGCTTGTACTCCTCACTCTTTTCTAATTAATCTTTTTACATTTATGTAACCCCCTGCACATCAGTGGCGTTTCTGCCTTGCTCGCGGTGAAATGATTAAAAAAAAAAATCTTCAGAATTCCAATCGATAACTTCGCACTTGTTATATTTTTGGAATCTACCTCCTCCGAATATCCGTATTTTTGGAATCTACCTCGATATCCGTATTTTTGGAATCACCTATCCTCGGAATCTACCTCCGTATTTTTCCGTAATTTTTAACTACCTCGATATCCGTATTTTTGGAATCTACCTCGATATCCGTATTTTTGGAATCTACCTCGATATCCGTATTTTTGGAATCTACCTCGATATCCGTATTTTTGGAATCTACCTCGATATCCGTATTTTTGGAATCTACCTCGATATCCGTATTTTTGGAATCTACCTCGATATCCGTATTTTTAATCCTTTTTGGAATCCTTTTTAACCTCGATATCCGTATTTTTGGAATCTACCTCGATATCCGTTTTTACCTTTTTGGAATCCTTTTTAACCTCGATTTTTAATCCGATACCTTTTTGGAATCTACCTCGATATCCGTATTTTTGGAATCTACCTCGATATCCGTATTTTTGGAATCTACCTCGATATCCGTATTTTTGGAATCTACCTCGATATCCGTATTTTTGGAATCTACCTCGATATTTTTCCGTATTTTTGGAATCCTACCTCGATATCCGTATTTTTGGAATCTACCTCGATATCCGTATTTTTGGAATCTACCTCGATATCCGTATTTTTGGAATCTACCTCGATATCCGTATTTTTGGAATCTACCTCGATATCCGTATTTTTGGAATCTACCTCGATATCCGTATTTTTGGAATCTACCATCCGATTTTTATCACCTGTACCTTTTTGGAATCTACCTCGATATCCGTATTTTTGGAATCTACCTCGATATCCGTATTTTTGGAATCTACCTCGATATCCGTATTTTTGGAATCTACCTCGATATCCTTTTTGAATCTATTTTTGGATAATCCGTATTTTTGGCCATCGATATCCGTATTTTTGGAATCTACCTCGATATCCGGTATTTTTGGAATCCTTTTTAACCTACCTGATATCCGTATTTTTGGAATCTACCTCGATATCCGTATTTTTGGAATCTACCTCGATATCCGTATTTTTGGAATCTACCTCGATATCCGTATTTTTGGAATCTACCTCGATATCCGTATTTTTGGAATCTACCCCTCCGATATCCGTATTTTTTGGAATCTACCTCGATATCCGTATTCACTGGATTTGGCTACAAAAGATTTCCGTCTAAACATTTTAACGAAACTTTTCCCCATATTTTTGAGAGGGAAAATTTTCAACTGAGGTTTACCAGTTTATTTCGTTTAGAATTTTAAATTCTTGCGACGAAAGCATAACAAGATTATTCTCCAGGTGTACTTTTATTATGAATAATTAAGTTGGCTGTTTGCTTTAGAAATATATTTAAATAGTTTTACATTTGGTCCATCAGAAATAGCAACATATTTTATAAAATGGATTGTAATTAAAAGATTTCTATCACTTTATCTAAAGGTAATAATAATCTGTTAACAAAAATAATTCAAACCATTTTTCATTTATAGCTTTTTATTTTTCATGGTTAAAATAATCGGAAATTATAATTCTGCTTTCTCATTTTTGCAAGGTGGACTCTTGTGGTGATACAGGCAAGTGTATTAAAATCTTATTAATATTATACATATGAGCATTTATATCGTGCATCACTTGTTACCAATTGTTTGATTTTTAAATACTCAGTTATCAGTTCAGTATGGATAAAAGAAATAACTTCGAACAATTCCAGTTGATTTACGGCCATATCACGTTGAAACACCGGTTCCGGTACAAAAATTATGCAACGTCAACCCAGATCAGGCAAATGCTTACTATTAAAATCTTATTAATATTATACATATGAGCATTTATATCGTGCATCACTTGTTACCAATTGTTTGCATTTTAAATACTCAGTTATCAGTTCAGTATGGATAAAAGAAATAACTTCGAACAATTCCAGTTGACTTACGGCCATATCACGTTGAAACACCGGTTCCGGTACAAAAATTATGCAACGTCAACCCAGATCAGGCAAGTGTTTACTATTAAAATCTTATTAATATTATACATATGAGCATTTATATCGTGCACCACTTGTTACCAATTGTTTGCTTTTTAAATACTCAGTTATCAGTTCAGTATGGATAAAAGAAATAACTTATTACAATTCCAGTTGACTTACTGTTATGTCGCCAAGTATAAATGAATAACTCAACAACAGAATGAGAATATAAGTTGTATTCCGCGGAAAGACGGTTAGTATGTACAGAAGTGATTAGTAATATTTACACTAGAATGATACAAGAGTCAAATCCGTCGTAAGACGTGTGTATACGTGATTACTTCCGGTACGACACCGGAAGTGTGACTAACTCTTCACTGACTCGCACTGACTCTTCAGTAACTCATTAGAGACTCTCAAGTGACTCTCTACGACTCTCTACGACTCATTATTTAGTCGTCCCTCCCAGTAAGGGCAACATATGACACATGGTCAGTTTATATCTGGGATTTCCGTGCTATATGGCCCAGCCAAAAAAATGTCTATTTTTGCCCAGTCGTGCCTCTACCTTTCGGCGGAACCACGACTGGGTTAATGCTCTCTGCTCTGCTATATATAGTCCATTTGTAGTCAAATAGGAGCGGCGCCCTAACACGTACGGCCATATCACGTTGAAACACCAGTTCCGGTACGATAACAGAAAATTATGCAACGTCGACCCAGGTCAGTACCTAGATCTGCCGCTGCTTGGGAATACCAGGATCAGTAAAGTTAGATGTGCGGGTGTTGTAATGAAGAATGGTTCGGAATTGTTAATCGGAGATCCGATTTCTGATTCCCATTGGGTTTGTTATATTTCTTAGGAGCAAATATCATTGAAATGGTATGAATTTCCCAATCCCCTCACGTCCGTCTTTTATGGGTTAGTTACTAATACTAAATTCATTTTTATTTAAAAAAATGTCGTTGGAGTCAGTCTTCAGAGTATTTCTTACAGACATCACGACGAGTGCCTAAGCCAGACCTTATATTATAACCGACATTAAACGCGTTATAAGAGTGTCGACGAGGATCGAAACTCATACTCAGTAATAACAAGAGGAAAAATACTTGTTAATTTTGCAAACAGGATACCAGTGAGGATGAGAATTTGATTCACTTGATAGTTTTTTTTCTCTGTGTGTAGAAAAAAGAGATATTCCTCAAAGATAGAGGAAATATAATCTTCTGTGGTACAAATTAAAAGGCAACAACAACAACAACAACAACAACATCAAAACAACAACAACAACAGCAGTTGTTGGAACTACAGAAACATCAACAAAGGTTGATTGAAATAATACTGAGGAAAACAAAAAATTCTCGAAGTACCTTTACTCTCGACGCTCTTGCATAACATATCTTAATTTACATTCAATTCTAATAACGGACTTAACTTTTTCTGTGTAGTTTTTGAGATACGAATGAATTTTCAGAGAAGTGTGCAGAGACCGGGAACATGAAAGAAAAACGAAACTTCTGTTGTGGAAGTTAACACGAGTAGAACACGAAAATAGGGTAACTTTGTATTAGTGAAAAAAAAAAAATAGAAAAATCTGTTTTGAAGAAACAGAGAATATTCTGTCAAAAGTTTTTAGCGACAAAAGCTCTTTATTCAACTCTTGTTGGAATTGTATATGTTGAAAAAGAAGACAAAGATTTCGTCACATATGCTGGAATCGTTAAATGGAATATGAAAGATTCAGACTAAGCGAAAAGACTCCGGATATGTTTAAATATTTAATTTTTATTTAAGGAAGAACGGCAAAAAAGACGCTGAAAAGAGGGTGAAAATTCCAACGAAACATGTATAAAACAACAAACTTACATTACAGGAAATATCGATGCCAAACGTACATACATCGAAGCAAAAGAAAAATGTACAAAAGGGAGAAATAATCCATGTTTCAGATGTAAAAATTTGCATCTCGGAGACGACTTTCTCCTTAAGGATTCGAAATGCTACAAGTGTGATGAAGTCTGACGTATAGAGTCACACTATAAAACTAAACTAAGAAAAAGTTGTCACATGAAAAAATTGTTCATACCGTTGCGTCGGAAAAATTATTACAGAAAACAAAAGAACATTTTGTGAATGTAAAAATACATAATGTGGATATGAAAATGAAACTAGACACTGGAAGTGATATAATAATCAGTGAAGCGTCATAGATAGAATTAGGAAAGTGTATATGAAAAATGGCATTCAAACTCGTGAGTGGGATTCTTATATTATATTGGCGGTATGAATTGTAATGTCTCATTCCGTAACAAGTCTGTAAAAGCTAAGGTTTATGTGTTCAAAAATACTATGAACGCATTCGGTACTGACTGAATTAAATTATTTGAACGTTTGGATTTGCTTATAAAAGTTTATTGCACAAACGCAAGTGGACAAGCGACAAATTTAAAAAAAATGCAGAGCGAAGATTTAAATAAAAAAATAAAAAAATGTTTTCTGAATGTTCTGTCATATGAGTTGGGTCAGTGTTCCAAATTCAAAGAGAAATTTAAAGTGAAAAAAAAATGTTCGATGCCAGTATTTAAATCAAGACGTAGTGTACCATTCTCATCAAGTCGACAAAGAATTAAATAGGCCTGAAAAAATAGGTGTAACTATTGGCAACCAGTCTACCGCAGAAAGCAATGGCAACTTACTACGTGAAAATATTCTGCATAGACAGTCCTGTCTATTTCGAGACATGATCGCCCAAGAATGTGTCACTGACAGAATAATGATTTACTGTTACAGCTTCTGCTAATTATCCCATAGCTGGTGGAGAGGGAAAGTGAAGTGAATTCATCCGTTTTTCATTGACTTCATGTGTGAGCAACGACGAAGTTTTAGGAAAATTGAAAACGTAAGGACGCTTATGTTTCAACTCAGAAAGACGGAATAGGGCTCACACTTGAAAATATATTAAAGGCGAGAAGAAGAGAGAAAAGAAGGGCTTACGGCCTATCACGTTCAATACACCGGTTCTCGCTCGATCACCGAAGTTAAGTAACGTTGAGCCTGGTCAGTACTTAGATGGGTGACCACTTGGGAATACCAGGTACTATAAGCGTTTATGGACGGATGTGAATTGTGGTGCGGTGGATATCGACTCGGAAAGAGAAATCGGTGAGCCGAGTTCGAATTCCAGTTGAATACCCTACATTCACATAAGCACTGGTACCCTTGGAAAAGGTATTAATCCGTCTCTTTCCTCCAGTTATGGGTTAAATAACAAGCGTAGGACTTGGGGACCTTGCCTTTAAAACAAATCCCAATGAATCTTGCAAAAATAAAAACAATAAAACAAATAAACTAAATAAAACAAATCAAAATGGTTTTCAGCATTAAATGACCTAATGAAGGTTGATATGCTGGTTAAATAAACCAACCAACCAACCAAAGAAAAGAAGCGAATGATCTACCTAACGATCCTATGTAAATGGTTCGTAGAAGCGGGATTTAGGGAGATAGTGAAAAGGCATAAACTTCCATTAAATGGAAATAAGAAGGATACAGACATAGAATCAGAAAGTGATAGCTGAAATTGCTACGATCTATGGTGAGAAAAGAAGACCTGGAAAATTAGACACTAGCAATACATAATGAAGGCAAGAAGGTTAGAGAAAAATAAAAAGCTTGTGTTAATGGATGAATATATATATATATATATATATATATATATATATATATATATATATTTACGCTGTCACACCCTGATTGAGCACTCTGGAAAAATAGTAGACTTTGATAAACAGTAGCTACTCTGGCATGTACGCATCGTTCATTCAGTGAAATGAATTAGAGCGCTCTAGCTATTGGGTGATATGCGCTAAAAAGTCCACCTACTTCCACCGAACGCCCATAGCCCAGGGGTAGAGTCACCGACTGACGCCATTTCGGTCGGGTTTCAATCCTGGGTAAAAAAGCAATCGGGGTCTAACCGTACTGATGAGCTGTGATACGGCGAAACAGATCTGTCTGCGGATGACAACACTATATATATATAGATAAACACAGAGAAAGAGAGATAACTTGCTAAGAGGTACAAAAGACAAGAAGTTTCAAAAAGCCATGATCACCCTCTGTCGACTTTCAAGAAAATTCACAAGACATATTGAAGCAAGGGAGACAAAGGCAAGCAGTAAATAACCTAAGAAGCCGATGTGAATGGTTTACACAACAGGCATTAAGAGAGAGAGAGAGAGAGAGAGAGAGAGAGAGAGATTAATAAGCGTTACAAGACATAAAACTGCGCAGAGCCATGAACGCCCTGTTTTCTAATTTCAAGTAAATTCACTACAAATATTGTAACAGGCTTGTGTGAATTTTTGACAGATCAGGTATTAAGAGAGAGAGAGAGAGAGAGAGAGAGAGAGAGAGAGAGAGAGAGAGAGAGATTAATAAGAGTTTAAAGACAAGAAGCTGCGGAGAGCCATGATCGCCTTGTTTTCGACTTTAAAGTCAAGGCAAGGGAGACAATGGAAAACAGTGAATAGCCTATCCAACAGGATTGTGTAAATTTTTGATAGATCAGGGATTAAGAGAGAGAGAGAGAGAGAGAGAGAGAGAGAGAGAGAGAGAGAGAAACCTGATTAATAGCTACAAAGGACAAGAAGCTGTGGAGAGCCATAATCTCCCTCGTTTGAAATTCATGTACATTCACAAGACATAATTATGATAGCAGAGGGATGTGGAGAGATAGAAAAAAAGTCATGAAAAGAAAAAATTCCCGTTAAAAAATACTGTTTTTAATTTTTTTAAACAAAGGTGTAAATGTTTCACGTTTTACTGAGCATGTTCTGAATTTCCCAGAAAAAAAATTACACCTTTGCTCATAATTTATCATTGCAACTCTTGAATTTGCACGTGCCTACCTGGAAAAAAAAGGTTTTTGTAATTCAGTTATATGAAGAGATGCGAGTAAAATCGAATTGTTTGATAAGAATCGGCAACAGCGTGTGTGGCGGAAAAGAAAGCGAAGCCATAAATACGAGAAACACCGTTCTTATAATAAGGCATGTTGTTAATACGCTCATGGGCGTAACTTCTTTTTCTTCACGTGCCGTAGGGGATCCTGAATTTCCACTTGCCATTATCCCTTGTAGCTCTTAATATTTTTTTCTCTTGTTATCCCTCTCAATGTACGTTGGATGTATGTTGTGGTACAGTAGATATCTGCTCGGAACGAGAAATCGGAGGTCTGAGTTCGAATTCCAGTTGAATTCGTTGCATTTACTTACTTAAAAAGTATTAATCTTTCTCTTCTCCTTCCAGCTATGGATTAAATAACAGGCTGTTATTTTTAGCCTTGGTTTGACAGCCAGTCTATGAAAGAAAGTAATGGTAACCTACTACGGGCAAATATTCTTCCCAGTCAGTCATGTCTCGAAAGAGATATGATCGCCTAAGAGTGTATCACGTATCGCACTTAACTGACCTTTCCCAAACCCCGCTCCGCCATCCATTTGCTCAAACCCATCAAATATGACTCGCACTTGTTCCCCTTTCTCCCTCTATCCGTTTGTGAGAATCAGATTCTCCAAACCCCCCTTCCTCATTACGTGTCCCAGGAACCTCAACTATATCTTCCTGATGCTATGTATAAGTTTTCTTTTCATTTGCATCTTCTCCAACACCTGTCGTTGGTATTTTCAGCATCCTTCTGTAGAACCACATTTCTGCTCCTACTTCATCCTAGGAGAGATCGTCCAATATTCACTGCCATACAGAAGGACAGATATCATACAGCAGTCCAGCTTTAGAGAAAATAAAACGGACCTCCAGTTATGGGTTAATGATAGGACAGATTGAGTTCTATAGCCTTGGCAACCAGTCCACTGCAGAAAGCAATGGCAACCTACTGCGGGATAATCCTCTGCCCATTCAGTTATGTCTCTTTCGAGACATGATCACCCAAAGCGTTTATCACGTATGGCACTCAAAGAAGCCTGTCTCTTAGTAACCTACATTATTTGCTGAAACTTTTTCTAATTATATTCAAACTTTTCATAGCTACTTGATTGGTGTTATACCACAGTTTCCTTTAGTTTAATAGCAAAAATTACAATCGATTATTATCTTGCATCAAAACAGTTTTAATTGAATAACCATTATAAAGATGTGACGTATTATTCTTTTGTTATTCACTAAATCATCAGTTTTGATTCTGTTAAGATAAGTGAGTAGAATTCAAACTCCAGGTGAAAATGCTTGTGTATATTTTGTACTAACGTCCTTAAAAAAAGCGATCCTTCATCCGCCTGATCTCTAGTTAAAATCAGTTCTGTAAGTTAAGTTCCATACGTGATACACTCTTTGGGCAATCATGTCTTGAAAGAAACATGCAGGTTATGATTACTTTCTGCGGTAGACTAGTTGTCAACCAAGGCTTTAGAATCCAATCTGTTTTGCTGTTTAACCCATAGCTGGAATGACAAGATACGGATTAATACCTTTCCCAGATGTATGTAGACGTAAGTGAGTACAACGAATTCAACTGGAATTCGAACTCGGCTCTTCGATTTCTCCTTCCAAGTCGATATCCACTGCACTGCGACACAAATCCTTTGATCTCATTAAGAAATTCATTTTCACTGATAATAATAATAAAAAAAACTTTATTGATCAAATTCTGGGGAAAAAATATCCAAATCAATATCAAATCACACCATTTTTGAAAGATGAGCAAAAATTTGAAATTACACTCTCGGAATAAAAGACTTCTGGTTATAGGATTGCTTGGCGGTAACGCAAATGGCGATTTGATGTCTTAACTCGCAGATAGAGCCGAATTGCAATCAATCACAAATAAAATGGAAATTTCGTCTGCAGTATTTAGTTGTTGTCATATATTAGAGACTGATGGAAATTTCTGTCATTTCTAGTTAAAAGATTTATTCTGCACACATCAGTTCAAAAATACGTACAGGCACACATATATAACAGCAAACACACATATATGTACAAATGCATACACGTACACATAGTTGCATGTATGAATATATACATATGCACTAACATACATTTTTGAATACATACATAAATATGGACATACACACATGTACACATGCATGTAGGATGGTCGTAACTAAAATTTCGAGTTATGCAATCGCATGATTTATCTTCAAATATTCAAATATGAAAAGCGTAAAAACAAATTAAATTTTACAGTCAAATGCCCAGTGCAGAGACACGGTAAATGAAAATCTAATATGTATATATATATATATATATATATATATATATATATATATATATATATATATATGTTACGGAAATCAACGGATTTTAACGAAACTTGGTTATAAGCAACCGACAATTTGAAATGAATTGTTTGAACATTATTTTTATCGATACACGTATTTAAGTAGATATTCTATATAGATAAGGGTCGCAGGTTCGAATCCTGTCGAATGGCACACATTTTCGTAATAAAAATTTATCGTAAATAATCAGGCCGGTAGATATAAATATATAATACTGAATATCTACTTAAATACGAGTATCGATAAAAAATAATGTTCAAACAATTCATTTCAAATATATATATATATATATATATATATATATATAGGTATACACTTTAGTATACAAGCATACATAAAAGTATTATTCATTTGTTAATAAAACAATGCTCAATTTTGTATAAACAGAGCTAATAATTACATATATTAATAAATATAGATATGATCCTACGTCGATAACATGACTCGGAGTTCTATGCACTATGCATACTTGGCCCGCCTACAAAATAACAGTTACCCTACTACTAATAATAGTGACGCTTCTAAAATTAATTGCAACCGCCGAGAATATAAGACCAATCAATGAAACGGCCAATACATATTCGAAAGTATTATTTATAGAGTTCGCATCCATTCGGATGACGATGTTAAATTGTAGTTTGAATCCCCAGAAAATAAGTCGAAATATGGTTTCAATAACTATATGGTTTTTTCAAACAATAGAAAATACACTAAAAGAATCGCTTTATCTATATGTTATTAGCATTTAAACATAAACAAGTAACCCAATTGTTACCTGGAATATCGTTGCTAAAGCCAAATTTCATAATGGAAAAGAAAGTAGATGTCTTTTAGAAGAATTTGTCTTCTCAATTCAAATACATATCCAATAAAATAAATAACCCTAATTTATTAAAAAATAATTATTAAAAAATAGTACCCCGACACCCACAAACATCGAGTGAATTGATGACCACAAGCTGCCATAAACAAAAATAAAATACTAAGTCATATACTTAGACCCTAACTCAAGTTTCCCTATACGTTTGTTTGTTTGTTTGTTTTTTTTGTTTCTTTGTTTGTTTGTTTCTTTGTTTGTTTGTTTGTTTGTTTGTTTGTTTTTTTGTTTGTTTGTTTTTTGTTTCTTTGTTTGTTTCTTTGTTTCTTTGTTTCTTTCTTTGTTTCTTTGTTTCTTTCTTTTCCCTGCAATATTTATTATTAATAACAATTATGAATTAACCCGTTTTAAATTCATCTTAGAGAAATTTAAATATTTTTTTAAATTTAGATTTTTAAGTTGTTTTCAGCTTCTTGCATTATTGTATTATTATATTGTACACTTAATAAATTAAAAATAGTACCCCGACACCCACAAACATCGAGTGAATTTAAATTTAAAACTCTTAAACGGTCAGTTTGTAATATATATACCTGATAATTGCGTAGTGCATGAAATTCCGAGTTGTGCCAATGATATAGGATAATATATATATATATATATATATATATTGCTTAATTGTGATAATGTTCAGTTAAGGTTGACGTTTTTCAATGATTTTACTGATAAAACGTATTTTGGCAAGCAGGTCGTTTATCGTAAAGTGCTCGATATTTGAGTGATGATAGAGTGTTGATAAGTACAAAACGTTTGTTTCTTTAACTGAACAGATTCATGCTAATTTCGAATTTTCGTGAGGACACCATTATTATGTTCTCACTCGTCAGGGCTCTCCGATGAATGAGAATATCATAACGGTGTCCTCACGAAACTTCGCAGTCGGCATGAATCCGCTCAGTTAAAGAGACAGACTCTTTGTACTTATATATATATATATATATATATATATATATATATATATATATAACTTTAGTGTATCGAGAGAGCAGATACTTTTCTAAACATAAATTGTTAAATATAACAGACAATGAATGTATATTATTTTTAATCATGAGCCGTTCTAAATATCGTATTTTTGGCTTTAATTTCAGGTCAAAATAGAGACAAATGTTGTCCAGCATTTGGATATTTAGAACCAGCATAATAAAAAAATATGCAAATATTGGACAATTTTTTGTCTTTATTTTCACCTGAAATTGAAGCCACAACACGATGATTTAACATAATAGCCAATCATTGTCTATTAAGTTTATGTCTATTCTAAATATATATATATATATATATATATATATATATATATATATATATATTTAGATACTTTAATCCAAGCGGAAAAAGCAGGACGGTAAATTCCAAAAACCCGATCCTAATTAACATTAAATTTTTATTTTAATATTAAAAAATGATACAGGAAGAGAGCTCCATGTAATAAAATATTACAGAGCAAATATAAATTAAAATAGGATTAATTCAAGGATGTTGAATGACCATTTCGATATGAAAATCTCCACGGGGGATAACACATCATCTCAGCAACAACAACAAAAAAAAAGGATCTCTGAAAGGATTTTTTTTGTTGCTGAAGTGATGTATTATCCCCCGTGGGGATTTTCATATCGAAATGGTCATTCAACATCCTTGAATTAATCCTATTTTAATTTATATATATATATATATATATATATATATATATATATATATATATATATATATAATATCCATACCACGACTCGACTCGGAGTTTTATAGTTTTCATGCATTCTTAATCAGGTGCTTATTTTGATCTAACAGTTCCGGAGTTTTGTAGTTTTGGTTCTCAAGTTGTTTATTTAGATATATATTATATTGCTAGAATGCTATTTTTTAATTTTCTATTGTTTCATTTGTTTTAAGTTGGGTTAAAACTAAAACATTAAATTCGAAAGTAATATCTTATAAGTTAGATAAATAGGTAGAATATATATGTGCGTTACTTACGTGTATATTGACATTTGTATATATATATATATATATATATATATATATATATAATGGATTCTCCCGTCGCGTTCAACGTATGAGGGTCCAACCTTTTTCCAGCAAGACAACCACACAGAGATTTGTTTATAGTGGTGAAGGCATTGTGTAGTACCATCCACACTTCTTGGAACTGCTGATAACAAACAATTGGTGCAGATGACTGCCACAGATCGCACGAACAGCAGACCTCAATTATTTAACCCATAATTGGAGGGAACGAACGGATTAATACCTTTCCCAAGGGTACCAGTGCGCAAGTGAATGCAGCGTGCTCGACTGAAACTGGAACTCGGCTCACCGATTTCCCCCTCCAAGCCGACATCCACCGCACCCCAACGCACATCCGTGAATGCTAACAGCACCTGGTATTCCCAAGTGGTCACCCACCTAAGTACTGACCAGGCTCAACGTTGCTTAATATATATATATATATGCGCTACAATCTGGACTATCTTTAACTTGATACAAAATGACAACCATATTAAATATATAATTGTTTTTCTTATTTCAGATTTGTGTGACAACAAGCTATTGAATTAAGAACAAATTATGCAAAATGTCCAGTGAACTCGAGCACCGTACTGCAATTAATGTGGCTCTACATTGTGGCCGCACGCCTAAAGTGATTGTTGAATTTTTTCATTTCCCAAAATAGACTGTGTACGATATTACCATATTACCAAGACCTTCCAAGAGTCTGGTGAGGCAGGAGTTGAGCCCCAGAAAAAAAATCACAGGGCCGATCTGAGGTTCGCAAGAGGAACAAGAACTTCCTGGAGCAGCTTCAGGTCCTTATCGATGAAGAATGTTGTGAAGCCATGGATTGTTCAGGTAGCTGCAGGAAGGCCATGACTCTTCCAACAGAACAGAGATTCTGCTCATGCATCCAATTTGATCCAGGTTTGGTGTGACGAGTACCTAGATATGTTCTGGTCAAAGAAGTTCTGGCCCCCCTAGTAGCCCAGACCTGAATCCTTGCGACTATTACCTATGAGGCGTACTTGAGAGACAGTACAATAAACGTGCACACAATACTGTCGACTCCCTGAGCACTGCCACCATCGAGGCCGTTGCCAACGTGTCCAGAGAGCAGGTTACCAACGCCTGTAGGAGGTTTTGGCATCATGCGAAGACTGTGATTGAATCTGGAGGGGACTGAATTCAATAATATTTACCGTCTATAATATATTACTTATTATTTATATTCTATATTTGTGGCGCAGTGGATATCGGCTCGGAACGAGAAATCGGGGAACCGAGTTCGAATTCCAGTTGAATTCCTTGCATTCACTTACGCGCAAATACCCTTGGGAAAGGTATTAATCCGTCTCTTCCTTCCAGTTATGGGTTAAATAACAGGACGGACTGGGTTCTATAGCCTTGGTCGGCAACCAGTCTACCGCAGAAAGCAATGGCAACCTACTGCGGGATAATCTTCTGCCCAGTCAGTCATGTCTCTTTCGAGACATGATCGCCCAAAGCGTGTATCGTGCATGGCACTTAACTGACTGATATTACTATAGATTATATTACTCTGTGAAATTAAATAAATAAATTTAATATTGAGTTCTTTTGAGTTTGTCTCTATCGGAATTTACCTGACTTAAATAGCAAATATTCTACATTATATATATATATATATATATATATATATATAAACTTATTTATAAATGGAACTTTGTCTGTCTGTGTGTATGTGTGTGTGTATGTGTGTGTGTCTCTGTGTGTGTGTCCGTAACCTATAAATATCGAAAATCGATAATCGAAAAAGTTGGCTTATAGAAGGAGTGGTCCGATTTTAATCAAATTTCATACACTCATAGACAAAGACATAAGAAAAGATATTCAGAACTTTCAAGGTTGCAGTTCTTACAAAAGTGCAGAAAATTGATAATATATATATAAGGCAAGATGTTTGTGTGCGTGTCTGTTTATCTGCCTGTATGTCTATTTTTTTCAGCCCTTTTATTTTAGTTTTTGCTTCGGGTTTGGCTCTAAGTAGGTATCATTGAAGTTCTTGACAAGACTGCTACCGCACGACTATTGCGAGTCCCACATATAGTACCACTACCTAACCCGTATTTATTGTTCTACTAACAGAGTTCCACGTATTTGTATTTTGCTGTGTTTAATATATATATATATATTGTTATTTCCTATTTTTGGTGTTTGTACTATTTCTTGCTGGACTCTTAACCGGGTCCACGACAGAGGTCAATATCAATAGACGATAGTCTGTTGTATGCTTCAACGCAATCTCCAGGCTGTGCGAGTTGTGTTCTGGTTTCACTGTTTATATTTACTGCTTAATGATGCTTTAAACCAAAAACAAATTACACCAAAAATATCATGGAAAATAAGAAAAACAACTTACAACAATAAACTTAAAAAAAAAAACGAAACTGTAAACTCTGTCTGGAGGAGAATATAGTTCTAATCACCTTCTCAGGCCAACACAAATTACTAAATAAATTATCAGAACTCATCCCGGAAAGCAGACACGAAAATAATTATTTACGATATTACTTAAAAATCTAAGATCAAAACAGAAATACCTTGTAAAATACCACCAGGATAAATATGTATAACACTATTTTTGCATGTGGAAAAATGTAAGCCTAGTTTAGTACGACGGGGCGAAAGAAATCATTATTACTTGTATTATTAATTAATATTATTATTAGATGTAAAGAAACAGAAGAAGCCGAAAAGAGTTAAAGTCAAATAACGCGCCTCCTATAGAGTCCTGGCTGATGATGTAAAGAAACGTAGAGAAGCCTGCCGCCGACCGACCGAAAAAAGTTAAAGTCAAATAATGCGCCTCCGATAGAGTCCTGGCTGAAGATGTAAAGAAACAGAAAGAGTCGAGAAAGAGTTAAAGTCAAATTCAGTTGAGTTGCTGCGCTGAGCTAAGGCAGATAAGACGAATTTACTGCCGCTGTCATCCACACACACAAAGACCACTCTTCAGCAGTTTCCGTAAAGCTTCGGTGGAAAGCTTGAATAAGACATTTTGAATCGTCACAATTTGAAAACTCCGATTGGAGTGATAAACGTACCAACCAAAAATTTGAATTAATGTTGAGAAGACAAACATTATTCTTAAACGAAAGATTTTGCCCCGTTGTAAAGATAGGAAATTGACGACTGTTATATTGTATTTCTTTTTATTGTTTTTTTTTTTGTATATAAAGACTTTTTCGCAAATCATTCAGATGTCCTTCAATTTACTTTTGATGCCGTTCTCATCAACCCAATTGTGCGTGCGTCCGGTCGAGTTAACGTGGTAAAGAGACAGCTAGCAAGATTTCAACGTGCATTCCTCAGGATCAAAGTTCACAGCGTCAGTGAGGAAGAACACCGTTGTAATAGACGACTTGAAGGCTACTTGCTGTGTCGAAGCCACCACAACTAGCGATCCGAGAGCGTCGTCACGTCTGGTGCCGTGTTGACCAGGATAAATCCTGACTAACCGTGGTATATATGCACTATACTCAGTAATAAATAGCGGCTCGGATTGAGGACTTGAACTTCGATTTCCAGTCGAATTCATAACATTCACTTACGTGCTAATACTATTAGGAATGATCTTTTGCTATTTACCCATAGCAGAACAGACTAGGTTCTATAACTTTGGATGGCAACCGGTCTAGAAGAAACACTGAATTTAAACCAGTCTGGAAAGGGTCGGACTCTGTCAGGCTGTTGTACTCAAAGAGACTACTTCAAATGCGGCTGCAGTACATATGTGGCCCTACGACTGCTATGGGTCACGGTATATTTGGATCTGGAAACAGCGTAACTATAATGTAACATATTTTAAACAAAGCCAATACATTAAACTAAATAAATAAAAGAAGCAATGCCCGAAAAAAATAAGCAAAATGTCTAAAGAAATTAGGAAATTACGTAAATAATAAAGAAATTATTACACTACCAATAAACACATCAACACAAGTAAATATAATAACCCAAATCACCAACAAATACATAATGAAAAGAAAAAGCCAAGCCTTACAAAATTGGTAATACAATGTGCAGATTATGTCAGGAAGAAAAGTTAGCAATTAAGTGGTATCCAGACCAAAGCAGCCTGTTAAAGAAATTGGGGGATTATATGAACCTGGATGAGAGTACATAGAACATTTTCTTCAAGTTCTTCTACCATACCCTCTCAATCCCTCTACCCTTGCTCTTAAACCTCCCTTTCCAATTTATTTCCCGTCGAAGGTGTGTATATAAATACACCGTTGGGAAATGCAATTAACCTTTTACAGCCCGAAGAAAAGCATGCTTACTTAAATCGCGGTAGTTAAGAGGGTTAATGTTCCAATATTGTAAATATTATATAACACTTAATAATATCAACTATAAACACGGCCACAATGTGCTGACTGTGTTTAGAGAATAAAAACATTCTTATAACTCTCGATACATACATAAAATAATCTATATATTCAGTATAAATTTGAATAAAATTCATGTTTAATAATAGCTAAAAGTATAGTCGAAAGTGCTTAGATAAACAAAACATTCAAGCAATGTTTACTTAATTTAAGCACAGAAAAGAAAAAATAAGATCACATAAAAACCTATATAAAAACTTAGAAATAAAACCTTGAATGTCATTTTTTTATTAAAATTGCATAAAGAGGATTTACTCAATGCATATATATATATATATATATATATATATATATATATATATGAAATTGTAGTTGTTTTTGCAGTGGTTTGCTGATAAAAACACATTTTGGCAAGTAGATTTTTTACCGTAAAGTGCTCGATATAGACATAAAGATAGAGTGCTCTCTCTCTCTCTCTATATATATATATATATATATATATTCATTTTGAAATGAGTTATTTCCGCAATCTAGGTTTCAACCTTTTAGAAAGGTACCGAAAGTTTGAAACCTTTATCTTATAAAAGTAATCAAAGACTCTATCATATAATTGTATTGAACATTTTTTAATACAACTGTATACTGGTCTAATTTAATTTTGATCAAAAACTGATTAATATATATATATATATATATATATATATATATATATATGTGTGTGTGTGTGTGTGTGTGTGTGTGTGTGTGTGTGTGTGTGTCTGCGTGTGTGTGTGTGTGTGTGTGTGTGAAATGTATATATATATGTATATATATATATATATATGCAATTTATTATATATATTATATTATTTATATATTATATATGCGCGATACTTATTTGAAAGCGCTCAATATCAGTGATAGAGCTGACATATTCATATATATATATATATATATATATATATATATATATATATATATCGTCAGACAAACTCTGATTTTTGTCTGTCGATCGCAAGAGCGTGAAACCAAGGGTCACAAATTCACACCTATTCACACCTATCTATATGAATTATATATATATATATATGTGTGTGTGTGTGTGTGTGTGTGTGTGTGTGTGTGCGTGTGTGTGTGTGTGAACATTTCAGATAGAGTATATCTGTAAAAGGATAATATTGGAAAAACACTAAAGGAAAACACGAGACGATGCGTTTCAATCATTAAATTTCCTGCCAACCTGATGAATATTCATGAGCACAAAGTCCTTATATTTGCCTTGTTGAATTCGCTCAGATGACTATTGATAGGTTTTTTAAAATGAAATCTCACTATAGAGATATAAAAAAAAATGATACTTTTTTCCTAACTCCCATGCCTTCACCTTCTTATACATACTGCCAATTAAAACAAGTTTCAGCCAAATAAAAAGAGGCGTGAAACGGATCACGAAAGTGTAGTGTTTAATTAAACTGGAATATCGCTAGACAAATAGACGTCCTGGGGTTGAAAAAGCTATATATTATATATAATATGCAATCCGGAAAATCTTTTTCCGGTCGCTGATCACCACTGATATACAAATATAGTCATGTTTAGATGGTGTAGCACACTTATAGAAAGTGACAGTGGAAGAAAATAAACACTAAAGCCATACTGCTATATTTAGGCTGGGGCTGCTCAATCCTCAATTTTCAGCCTTGACAGATTTCAAAAGTAATTACTTGGCCTGTGAATGATAGCCTATTTACAACCCTGCATTCCCTCCCCAGAAGAAACGTTACTAGACTTTCACTAGAACTTTCAGCGACCAGGATGAATGGTTCTTCTCTTACGGAGGTTTCTTGCCTTCGGTACCTTATTAGAACACAAACTCACATCAGACGATCTCAGGTTGTACTTATGTATACGATATATCGCTCAAAAATTTTCGGTTCCTTGTACCAGTCAAGTAAGGATCAGAGTCCTCCTGCTATGCTCTATCTTTATAAAACCCCTAATCCCAGTAAAATGGGGTATTGCTGTTATAGCTATATTGGAGACACCCGTGTATTGAATATTGTTGTCATATCTGGTCTGGACGTCCCTGCTATTCATCTGGGGGTTTTAGACAAAATCCAAATGAGAATCTGCAATGTAATTGATCTCGACCTGGCAGCTCGACCCCAGTAACTTTCTCACAGAAAAAAGAAAGAGAAAAAAAGATATAGATAGAAAGAAAGAAAGAAAAAGAGAAAATAAAGAAAAAGAAGAAAGAAAAAAGAAAGAAAAAGTGAGAAAGAAAGAAAAAAATAAAAGAGAGAAAGAAAGAAAAAGGGTGTAAGAAAGATAGAAAGAAAAAAGAAAGAAAGAAAGGAAGAAAGAAAGCATATTTTTATAAAGTGGAATCTCTACTTACGAAAGGCTATACATACGAAATTTTCAGGTTACAAAACGTCTCTTCGGAGAAATATTGCTACGAAATAAAATTTCTGGATACGAAAGGCGAAAATTTCAAAATACGCTCTGCTACTCGCAGCTCCCAGAGTCCACCTCATTGCCTCCTCAAGTGCCACCTCATTCTCGATAATGCGCCTGCTCACCCGCCTGGCCTCGAAGATGATATCCTGGAGGAGTTCTCTTTTATTAAGATGCTGTACATCCCACCTAACACCACCTCTATCCTCCAGCTAACAAGTCATTTCGAACTTCAAGAAACTCTACACGAATCACCTGTTCAATTTCTACACCCTACCAGAATAAGAAATATATAGGTACAATTAGGTCCACTCTGTCCTACATCCGATTCCTTCTGGAGATGTATCCTCTTTTCCAAAGGTGCAACGTTGCAAGCCTGCCGTTGCTCTACCAGTATTTCTATGCCAAATATCCGGTCCAGATCTTTACAGCTAGAATACGTCATGCTACTTTCACGGAATTGAATCATCCTCATTTCCCCTATATTCTAAATGTAAAAAGAATGTTCCACCTAATGTAAAAGAATGTTCCACCTATATTCCAGGACCATGGATTAGTTTTAAAGCTTTCATTACACCCGAGCAACGCCGGGCTATACTGCTAGCCTGCGATAGAATTGCCCAATTTTCAATTGCTAGTCTTGATATTTCAAAAGTATCTACGCAGCCTCGTGGGTGACAACTCATTATCTACCCAACCATTGGCTGCTCTGTTGTTATTTCTGTGGCAAATGATATAATGAGCTACATTCCTTAGTTTCATCAGTTCAGGCCTTCACAGCTAAGCCTCTCGCTACTCTATCGCTATTTCCATGGCAAACGTTCTGACGAGCTACATTTTTTAGTCCCATCTGTTCAGTCCTTCACAGCTAAGCCTTTCGCTACTCTATCGCTATTTCCATGGCAAACGTTCTGACGAGCTACATTTTTTAGTCCCATCTGTTCAGTCCTTCACAGCTAAGCCTCTCGCTACTCTATCGCTATTTCCATGGCAAATGTTCTGACGAGCTACATTTTTTAGTCCCATCTGTTCAGTCCTTCACAGCTAAGCCTCTCGCTACTCTATCGCTATTTCCATGGCAAATGTTCTGACGAGCTACATTTTTTAGTCCCATCTGTTCAGTCCTTCACAGCTAAGCCTTTCGCTACTCAATCTCTATTTCCATGACAAATGCACAGAAAAGCTACATTCTTTAGTCCCATCAGTTCATGCCTTCACAGCTAAACCTCTCGCTACTCTCTTGCTATTTCCATGACAAATGCTCTGAAAAGCTATATTACTTAGTCTCTTCAGTTCAGTCCTTCACAGCTAAGCCTCTCTCTTTTCTATCGCTATTTCCGTGACATATGCTCTGAAAAGCTACATTCCTTAGTTCCATCAATTCAGGCCTTCAAAGCACCAATTTTTTTGAGAGCTGAATTAGGTTTGTTATATTCACGAATTAATTGTTTAGATTTTGTTTGATTAGTTTTGATATTTTTACGCGCAAATATCATTAGGAAAAGAACGACTACATCTGTTTTTCTTCCGGCTATAGGTTAATTAGTAAAACTTCTATCACTAAACCACTATTATCTTTAAAAATTCTGAAAAAATAAAAAATATTTTCTGGTTCTAAATAATCTGCAAAGTGTTGATAAGCCGTAGAAAATGAATAAATTAATGAATCTGCTAGTTCTGATCTTCTCAACTAAGCCCCACCCTGAAACGTACATTGGGACGAACCATCACTATCCCCTTATTAAATGGAAGAAATTTCGATTTAGACAACTTCTTCCCAAGAACCGTTATTTTGTTTTCCCGATTAGTACAATCTTACCTTTTTCAAATCAAGCTTCAATTGTTATCTATCCTACATATCCTCATAATCGTTATCTCTTCTACATAACATCATAAAACACACTCGTTACCTCCTCTTCTTTCACTCATACAATAACATTATTCAGAAATCTTTTACCAAGGATGACTCTTGAACCTTTGAATTGTGTGGAATTTCTATAAAATACGTGAAAAGTGGAGTTCGATGAACCGATTACAAATTCTGGTTTTTTCACTATCTTTGGGTAAGTCATTTAACTTCATGTTCGGCTATGGGTCAAATGGAAGAGCAGATCGTGCTCTCTAGACTTGGTTGTCCACCTGTCTAGTAGAAGGACAGATTTGCATTTAAAACCATGAATAGGAAATTACTGCTCTATTTTCCCAAGAACAAGCAGAGTATTTTGAGGAGAGAAACATTGATTGAATGAACAAAGGAAAAATAAATTAGAAAAAATACTAATCAGAAAGAGAAGCGGAGACTATTAGGCGTAGTTGGTCAGTATTTGCCAGAAAATGTCATCAACGCAAGGTACCTCGCGTGAATTCTAATCAACAGTTAATTGGTCATTTTAATCACCTGTCGTTTGCAGTTGTGTTATAATTTAGAAAATTGCAGCCAATGAGATTGCTCCTGTCAAAGGAATGGCATTGCAGAAATTGTCTCCCTTAAAATGAGTCCCAACAGTCAAACGCAATTTTATTGCATTCAGTAATTTATGGACTTTGGAAAAGAAATTAGTATTATAATATTTAAGATAGTACTCGCAAAAATGACGAAATATTTTGGTTAGATGGAGCTCACCAAGTTTGTAAGGCTGTCCATCTAAGGAAAGGCAAACTTTGATTTTAAATCTTGCAATTATATCCAAACAGGAAAATATCTATGAGTGTAAGTCCAGACAGAAAATCCGGAGTAACCCAGAAAACGTTTGGCTGTCGACACTTTCCAGGAACTCCTGCAGCCAAGTTGTCCCCAATTTAATGCTATTTATTTCTTTGGGTTTCGTCGGAACAGTCGAGAGGCGGGCGGGGGCATGTAGTCTAAGCAGCCCTTGCTCTCGATATACAATCGCACTGGAGATGTTAATCGTCTCACCACCAAATGTCTGAATTTTGGCCAAATAGGGTACTATCTTTCTCATCATTTAAGCGGATCCCTTCTACTCGTAAAATAATGAAGATATTTTTTACATCGACATAGATACATTTGCATAGAATGAGCTGGGATCAAAGTATAGTATAGGATTCATGCTAGGAAATTTCAAGAGCATGAATCAAATTTGATATAACCCAGGAACCTTAATATAAAACGGGTTGACCCGTGGTGAGTCCGATATGTGATGGGTTCAACTGAAGAGGTTTCAAAGTACGTTTTGTAATTTGTATCATGTCAGCTTATATCATTATGATTCTAATCTTCGCATGTTTCAAAATATTTTTCAATTTTTTTACAATTGAATTAGACGGATGTAAGATTTAATGCTACCAGTTTTTTTTAAATTGGATAGATGTAAGGTTTAATGCTACTTGTTTTTTAATTGGATAAATGTAAGATTTAATGTTACGATTTTTTTAATAGGATAGATGTAAGGTTTAATGCTACAGGTTTGTTTTAATTGGATATATGTAAAGTTTAATGCTACGAATGTTTTTAATTGGATAAATGTAACGTTTAATGCTACCAGTTTTTTTTAATTGGATAGAATAAGGTGTAATGCTATTAGTTTTTTAATTGGATATATGTAAAGTTTAATGCTACCAGTGTTTTTAATTGGATAGAATAAGGTTTAATGCTACTAGTTTTTTTAATTGGATATATGTAAGTTTAATGCTACCAGTTTTTTTTAATTGGATAGAATAAGGTGTAATGCTATTAGTTTTTTAATTGGATATATGTAAAGTTTAATGCTACCAGTGTTTTTAATTGGATAGAATAAGGTTTAATGCTACTAGTTTTTTTAATTGGATATATGTAAGTTTAATGCTACCAGTTTTTTTTAATTGGATAGAATAAGGTGTAATGCTATTAGTTTTTTAATTGGATATATGTAAAGTTTAATGCTACCAGTGTTTTTAATTGGATAGAATAAGGTTTAATGCTACTAGTTTTTTTAATTGGATATATGTAAGTTTAATGCTACCAGTTTTTTTTAATTGGATAGAATAAGGTGTAATGCTATTAAAGTTTTTTAATTGGATTTTTAATTGGATGTAAAGGTTTAATGCTACCTAGTTTTTTTAATTGGATAGAATTTAAGGTGTTAATGCTAATTAAGTTTTTTAATTGGATATATGTAAAGTTTAATGCTACCAAGGTGTTTTTTTTAATTGGATTTTTTAAGAATAAGGTTTAAGTTTAATGCTACCTTTAAGTTTTTTTAATTGGAATTATATATGTAAGTTTAATGCTACCAGTTTTTTTTTGTGCGCTTTTCGCTTGTGGAACTCTCTTCCAGTTTCTTGTTTACTGGTCAACTTTGATCTTCAAAAATTTGAAGGCGATGTCAATCTCATTTTTTCTCATATTATCTCACACACGGTAACCATTTGCATTAGGATAATTTATTGATTTGCTTGGGGTGAACTGATTAAAATATATTGTAGTCTTCGTCCTTGTCTCTCTCTTTTATTGCGGTAAACATATCAATCAAAAACTGTTACTCTTCACACGCTTATCTTGCTTGCAATCCCTGAAAATGTTTCGTATCTACCCTTCTCCTCATTATTCAATCAGTTAAGTGCCATACGTCATAAACGCTTGGGCGAATATATCGCTTTCAATCCATGACTGACTAGGCAGATTTTCAAGAAGTAGGTTGCTATTTCTATCTGCAGCAGACTGATTGTCAACCAAGGCGATAATACTCAATCTATTTTGCTATTCAGCCCATAGCTGGAGGGAGAAGAGATGGAATAATACACTACCGGCCATAACTATTAGGCCACCCCAGTGTTTTAAAAAATGATATATTATATATCATTTTTTTAGTATTTATTGCCAAGTGAATAATTGTAAATGAAACTAGGATGGTTCTTTTGTTAATATTGCACAATAACATGTGCAACAAATGAATTTATAAATATTTAATAATTACCTAATAATTACCCATATTGCAGTTTCATCAATGAAAGAGTGAAGAAAATTTAGGAGGATTCGGACGAGTTCATCTTTGTTTCCTTGCCTTGTAAAATTTTGCAAAGTAATAATAACAAAAGAACCATTCTATTTTTCATTTGATAATAAATACTAAAATTAATATGAAATAAATAATTTATTTTAAAAAACTAAGGTGGTCTGATAATTATGGCCGGTAGTGTACATTTCTCAAGGAAATTTGCGCGTAAGTGAATACAACGAATTCAACTGAAATTCGAACTTGGCTCGCTGATTTCTCATTCCGAACCGACGTCCACAACACACAGTATTATTATTATTATTGTTCTTCTTGTTATTAATATTATTATTTTCTTAATTATCATGTTAGCTCAAGATGTTTTGCATTTGAAATTTAAGAATAATTATTCTTGAACTTTAACACCTTTTCCTAAACTATACGCTGCTCATTTGTAAGAATTCTTTTGGTTAGAAGAGAGATTTATTCCATGCGGTACTTTCTAAACTTGCACTGACCCTTGATTTCATTTTGGTCGTCCCTTTTTGGGAAACAGTAAGCACTGGGCGCCAATAATAGAGCCACTTTCATCGTACTCTCGCTGCTGACCAATCACAGGACATGTAACTTGGTGAGGGAACAAGCGGAGGCAGTAGTCGGTGGAACTAGGCTCACCGAGTAAAGACTTATAGGCTTTTCGCCGCGGTGTGGCAGCGTAATGCGAAGCCAGCTTTGTGTTTTCCCTTATATTTAGAGGGGTCATTCGCTGTCACACATCTTTGTACAGCCGAAGTGTGTGTTTTGTCTCCAATTTTCTGAAAAATCTTCTATTTTGTTTTTCATCTTTTGTTTTCACTATGTTTTCAGCTGGCAGTTGAGAAGAAAATATTAAACTTCAGCTGCAATAAAGCTGAATGCATACTTGTGTGTCCGTTACCTATAGACTCCGAAACGACTCAACAGATTTTCTTGAAAATTTACACAGTTGTACTATAACCGTCTGCGAGTGTTCCTAGCTAGGTTTGTGTCGAGGTACCCCTGATAAATATCGGAAATCGATAATCGAAAAAAATCAGGTTATAGAAGGAGTGGTCCGATTTTAATCACATTTGATACACTCATATACAAAGACATATTCAGAAGTTTCAAGGTTGCAGTTCTTACAATAGTGTAGAAAATCGATAACATATATATATAAAAGGCAAGATGTTTGTGTGTGTGTCTGTTTATCTGCCAGTATGTCTGTATTTTTTCAGCCCTTTTATTTTAGTATTTGCTTCGGGTTTGGCTCTAAGTAAGTATAATTGTAGTTCTTAGTCTCAGCCATGATACCATTTACTCAGAGGACTCATTTAGCCTTCAAAATTCGATTTACGACGAAAAAAATACTTATTTGGTATCGATACCATGAAATCAAAATTTCACTTACATCCATTAATTTTTCTTTTAGTATACGGTTTCGCTTTAACTGGAACCAACTATTGGTTTTTAGTCTTTCGTGCCAACGTCCAAAGAGTCTGAGCTCCAGGACCATGAATTAGTTTTAAAGCTTTCATTACATCCGAGCAACGCCGGGCTATACCGATAGTTAGAAATAAAATTGCCGTATGGAAATCCGAAACGGATTGGGATAGCAAAACCTGCCTTCAATAAAATATATCACTAGAACCCAAGAAATGAATACTTCACTATTATGTAATATTTGTCTATCTATATGACAGTGAATGCTGAACAATCTCTTTACAGATGAAGAAGAGGCTTAAAGCAACAGAGTTATTGTTTTACGGAAGAATGCTGAGAAAGCCATTGTCGGAACATTAACAACGATTTCTAGGGACAATGGAGAACAAAAATAACATTTATACTTCACATAAATCAGAGACAGTTGAAATTTCTGGGGAACATTGTCAAGAAAGGGGTTTGGAAAAATTTTATACTCAAATGACAGATTGTAAATAAGAGAACCCAAGGAAAGTAACGTACAACTTACCTGTCGAGTTTTAACGGATGGAGGGCGGAACAGGTTTGGGGGTGATGGCAAAAAGAGAAAAATTATTAAGAGTTGAAAAGAGTTATAGAGGATCGGAAATTATGAAGAGCTACTATCACCAAAGTCCTGAAGGTGCACGGCACATAGAAGATATCTATTAAGGACATAGGTAATCACGGCAGTCCAAAATTTATCTTTACTATGGCTTCTTTGAGAATATAATAGAATGGTTTCCCGTTGCATTTTCCACGGTGTGGAATTAATAATGTTCTAACCATGTTTATGAGTAGTCGTTTATCATTGTTTATATCTGCGTTTTAAATTAATTGGTGAGAGTTACTTTCTCTAATTCTTTTTTTATGGAACTTCTTTCTTTACGGAAATTCTCTTCTTAGTGGAACTTCTTTTCTTAATGAAACTTCTCTCCTTTATGAAACTTCTCTTCTTAATAGAACTTCATTTCCTAATGGAACTGCTTTTCTTTATGGAACTTCTTTCTTTACGGAAATTCTCTTCTTAGTGGAACTTCTTTTCTTAATGAAACTTCTCTCCTTTATGAAACTTCTCTTCTTAATAGAACTTCATTTCCTAATGGAACTGCTTTTCTTTATGGAAATTCTATTCTTAATAGAAATTCTTTTCTTTATGGAACTTCTCTTCTTCAAGAAACTTTTATTTATGAAACTCTCTTTTCCAATCTTCTCACGTTGGTTTCTTTCTTTTTTTTTTTTTCAATTGAAGTAGATAGATCTATCTATCGCCCGGTTCACACTCCACCCACGTCTATTGAACAGGTTAAGAGGCTCATCCCTTGTTCCCTGTTTAGGATGTGGTTTCCGGCTTTCTCTTTTCCAATCTTTTCACTATTACGTAGCCCCCTGCACATCAGTGGCGTTACTGCCTTGCTCGAGGTGATACGATTAAAAAAAAAATCTTACTATTACCACTGTGCTCTTTCTTTTCGGACATGCAATTTTTATGATAATTTAATTTATCCTGTGTGTATCTTATAATTCCAATTAATCTGTTCAGTGTAGTTCTGTCTTTGATGCTAAGATGCATTCTTCTTTCTTATTGAGGTATTAGGAGTCAATATACTTTCTACTCTTTACTGTTTGGTATATCGTTATCAGCTTTACAATCCATCGATCCATCAATTTGAGGTTCCCTCTTTTGAAGCTTAGAATAAACAGCAAAGTCATCACTAGTGATAGTACCAATTCCCTGAACAATTATTCAGTTATTTTGTTATTCAGTCATTGAAATAATAACTTAGATCAGACCGATAATTTTTCAGCAGTCTATCGTATATATATATATATATATATATATATATATATATATATATATATATATTGAGCACTCTCTGGAAGAATGGTAGACTTTGAAAAACAGTAGCTACTCTAGCATCTACTCATCGTTCATTCAGCAATGAATTAGAACACTCTTAGCTATTGGGCGTGTATAATGATAATATACACGCTAAAACCCAGTGCCCATAGCTCAGCGGTAGAGATGCCGACTGACGCTAATTTGATTGGGCTTCAATCCTTGGTAAAAAGCAATTGGATGTCTAACCGTACTGATGAGCTGTGATACAGCGAAACAAATCTGTCTGCGGATGACTATATATATATATATATATATATATATATATATATATATATATATATACTAGAGGTAGTACAAACTAATGGGTTAGAATTTCACTGCATGTAGTGATTTACTTTATCAAGAGTACTCAATACTTAGTAGAGAAGTATATATGGTAATATTTTTATTATAAGTTTATAATAAAACATAGTTTATTGCAACACAATAGCCGTTGTGTTTCGGTACTATCTTATTAGCCCCTGGTCAGGCAATGAAAAACTTTTTATCTGTTAGGAATCATTATATATAGAAACTTAAAAACACCATTTTTTTTCCATATCCAGACAATTAAGAGAGAATTTTTGGAAGGTTTGTCTCAATGAATCAATAGAAACTCAGGTCATGATGAATTGGAAGAATTTGGTTGTAAGTGTGTGTGTGTGGGGGGGGGGTAGAGACTTGAAATGACTTGAAACACAGACGTTTTCAATTCCTCTGATGAAATAAATATAATGTATACATATGTAGCATCTGGCATGTCTGAAAAGTTATCGCGTGTCTTCGTAAAACGGTTCCAAGATTTTCCATAAGTCATTTTTCACTTAAAATAGTGAAAAAGAGACAAAGATGGGAAAGCATATGTAGTTTACATAGTGAGTGATGTATCCGTTAAGCGAAACAAATTAATTGTCAGAAGATGGGAGAATCTAAGCTAATGGCGTAGATTATAGGTTATCTAGTTCTATTATATTAAAAAAACATAACTATATTTCAGGGTATATTTTAGACGATGATGGCAGATGTAAGTTACTCCACTACTTTTGTTTAGCAGGTTTAATTTTGTGAATTTCCTGTTAATATAGAAAACATGGCTCATGTAAAGGTTTACAAGCTCTATATTTTTAAATATTATCCATTTTACGATAGAGGTTTATTGGTTTCGTTTTATTGGCAATAATAAGTAGAAAGTTATGTGCTATTACGAAGAGTCTTATTATCAAAAATGAGATGTGCAAATAATGGCGGGTTTTAAAAGTGTTCCTGATACAACCAATCATTTTTTTTACTATAGGATTTTCTATGGTAGAAATAGAGCGTAGGTAGACTACAGAGTCAGTTAGAAGTTTCTTTCGTAATGGATACTCGATAAGTTTCGACAGTTGCAATTATTGTTATTGTGATCATTATTTTTTTAGGATGTTGTTGATTGCTTAGGTTTTATTTCTGTTTAAAATTCAATTATTATGTTTTTTGATGATTTCCTAAAGGTTACCCATACAGCTATATCTCAATTTATGAGTATTTCTGTTTAAATTTTGCTATGTGGGTTATTTTAGGGAAATGTTTCTCAACGAATTTGAGGAATTTATACCCTAACTTAGTACTTATCATTTGGTTAAATGGGTGTGTATATCAAATGATATTTCTTTCTATTATTATTGGTGTTATCATTATGTTTGTCATACAAAATTCAAAGGCCAGGGCCAGAATGTTTAACTAGTGGACGTAGTGTTTCATGGGCCGGGCATTTTGATAGTGATTGCTTTTGTCTAGGTTTTATTTCCAAAACGGCGCAAATTCAACAAAGACGTCCGAGAATTCTAAAGCGTCGATATGCCTCTCACACACAGTTTTGCGACCAGTTATCATCACACATAAAGGGATCTTGAGTCTACGTACGACATATACTTCTGCGACGTCAACCCTCCTACTGCCTCTTGGAATTCAAGCTGTGACAGCTTAATAAATATAATACCAAAAATAAAATGAATATAAAAAATAAATAACCCTTTTTGTTGCTATCGTTATATGTAGAAGGGTTGGGATCCAGAGACTACACGGAGCTGAACAACGCTCATAAATATTCACTCTATTAACTGAAAAGTCTAAATAAATTATGAAAAATGCTATGTGACATAGTTTACATCTTCATTACTGTTACTAATTCTGTTTTCAATAGAGAAGGGTATATGTTTTATGACTGATCCAGGGTGTTTAGATTTAGGGTGGATGTATATAAGATTTAGGGTGGATGTATATAAGATTTAGGGTGGATGTATATAAGATTTAGGGTGGATGTATATAAGATTAACGTTAGTTTTTAAGTAAGGTTAAGTGTTATCGACTAGATCAAGTGTTACTTCTACTTTTTACTTTTTTAGATTAGTTTTTATAGTACTATAGTATTTTATAGTACTATAGTATTTTATAGTATTTCATAGTTTTTATAGTAACGGCGAGATTTAAACTTTTCAGTTCCCTATGTATTAATTATTTAATCCTATTGGCTTTAACGTAAGTGGAATATTTTTACAACCATAAGTCCATCTTCCCCGAACCATCCTATATATTCAATATTTACATAGTTATACGCCGTCAGTTAGTCGAACAAGATTTAAGAACTCAGCGGAGTCTAGAGATCAAGTTAATCTCTAACATATACTTATAAATTTTAATTATATCAGTTGAACCTAAGCAAATATTATCAAACAAACAAAAGGATCAAAGCGTTCGTTCGTGAATTTGATGAAATATTAACTACGTGTTCAATCTGCGGACAGGGAAGTGTATATTTGGACTCAGTGAAAAAAGGCCAAGTACCTGGGAAGTGTTCTAACAGAAGACGGAAATTGCGACACAGAGATCCGAAGGCGAATTGGCATGGCGAAGGAAGCATTCCAGAAGTTGAGTAAGGTATTAAGGAACAGGACAATTTCGCTAGAAACAAAGAAGAGAGTACTTGATCGCTACGTGTTGTCCGTCCTTCAATATGGCAGTGAATGCTGGAGTATATCATCAAAAATGAAGGAAAAACTTGAAGCACCTGAAATGTGATTTTACAGAAGGATGCTGCGAATATCATGGATCGAGCATGTGAGCAATGATGACGTCTTAGAAATGATGGAAACAAAAATGAAATTAATACTGAGCACCAGGAAGAGACAGCTGAACTTCCTGGGACATGCGATGAGGAAGGGGGCTTGGAGAACCTGATACTAACAGGCTAGATAGATGGAAAAAGAGATAGGGGAAAGCAACGGATAACATATTTAAAGGACCTAATCAGGTGGATGACAGAACAAGGGTTGCATGGTGTAACAGGAGAAGCCGTGCTCAGAGCTACCAGGGATAAGGAAACGTGGAAAGCCATGATCGCCTACATCATGAAGGGACAGGGCATATAGGAGAAGAATAACTGAGCAGTACTAAAATAATAACTAAGCGAGACATCCCAGGGCATGAACAAAAGAACGAGAACAGTCAACGTTGTCTACGGGTTCGGTTCAAATTTTCTTGTAGATTTACCAGGTCGATATACAGCTGATGGTGACCGCTATGTACAACAGCCGAAAAGTTGTGATAACAATCTAAATGTTGTGTCATATGGATTCTTTTTATTAGTGGCGCTATCTGTATATCAGACCCGGAACTTATTGAGTGATGTGTTAATCGCCCGGTTCACACTCCACCCACGTCTATTGAACAGGTGAAGAGGCTTGTTCCCTGTTTAGGATGTGGTTTCCGGTTTTCTCTTTTCTAATCTCTTCACTCCTTTTTTTTTCCAATTGGAGTAGATAGACTAAACTATCGCCCGGTTCACACTCCACCCACGTCTATTGAACAGGTGAAGAGGCTCATCACATGTTCCCTGTTTAGGATGTGCTTTCCGGTTTTCTCTTTTCCAATCTCTTCACTCCTTTTTTTTCCAATTGGAGTAGATAGACTAAACTATCGCCCGGTTCACACTCCACCCACGTCTATTGAACAGGTGAAGAGGCTAATCCCTTGTTCCCTATTTAGGATGTGCTTTCCGGTTTTCTCTTTTCCAATCTCTTCACTCTTACGTAGCCCCTGCGCATCAGAGGCGTTAACGCCTTGCTCGGGGTGATATGATTAAAAAAAAAATACAAAAGTACTTTTTTCAAAGCACTAAACCAAACAATTTTATTAACTTCTTAAATGAAATCAAATATAACCGCAATTTCTACTCTACAACTTCTTTTCTCGCACTTCCCGCCTGTGGAATTCCCTTCCACATACTTACTTCACCGACAGCTACAATCTCCAGGAGTTTAAATGTAAGGTCAACAGACACCTCATAACACACTAACTCGCATCCATTCCCTCCAACGCTTTCCCTATGTACCTCCTAACTCGTCTATCACCATAAGAGTTTAAATGTAAGGTCAATAGACACCTCCGAACATACTATCTCGCACCCATTCTCTCAAACGCTCTTCCTATGTCCCTCCTTACTCGTCTATCGCCCTCCTCCTGATATTTCCTATATCTAATCGCTATCTCAGCACCTTCTCCTATGTAACCCCCTGCGCTACAGTGACAGTAGAATGCCTTGCTTGGGGTGAAATGATTAAAAAAAAACACGACTCCAAAATATAAAACTATAAAATCTCCCGAAAGTTCTATGCTAACAGTTTTTCTCTCCTACTTCTCGCTATGTGCGTTGTGGTGCAGTAGATATCGGCTCAGAACGATAAATAAGAGAGCCGAGTTCGAATTCCAGTTGAATTCGTTGCATTCACTTACGTGCAAATACCCTTGAGAAAGTTATTAATCTATCTCTTCCCTCCTGTTAAATAACAGGACAGACTGGGTTAAATAGACTTGGTTGGCAAATAGTCTACTGCAGAAAGTAATAGCCATCTACTGCGGAACAATCTTCTGCCCAGTCAGTCATATCTCTTTCGAGACATGATCGCCCAAGCGTGTATCATGTATGGCACTTAACTGACCGACTTCTCGCTAGTGGAACGTTCTTACCACATCTTGCTTTCCAGTCAACTTTTACCTTCACAAATTTAAATACAACTAGCAGTATAGCCCGGCGGTGTAATGAAAGCTTTAAAACTAATCCTATATCTTGGAGCTCAGACTTAGCCTAAAGAATATTTGTGTGAAGTTTGGTGAGAATTTGATAAAAATTGTGGATTTGTATAGAGGATATACAGACAGATAAACAGACACACGCACAAACATCTTGCCTTTTATATATATATATATATATATATATATATATATATATATATATATATATATATATTATCGATTTTCTGCACTATTGTAAGAACTGCAACCTTGGAACTTCTGAATATCGTTTCTTATGTCTTTGTCTATGTGTGTATGAAATTTGATTAAAATCGGACCACTCATTCTATAACCCGATTTTTTCGTTTATTGTTTTTCGATATTTATTGGGGGTACCTCGACACAAAACCTAGCTAAAAACACTCGCAGATGCTTATAGTACAACTGTGTAAATTTTCAAGAAAATCGGTTCAGCCGTTTTGGAGTCTATAGGTAACGGACACACACACACAGAGACACACACACACACACACACACACAGTTCCATTTATAAATAAGTTTAGGTATAAGTTGTTATCTTCTGTCTCCTTAATTCCTGTTTTTTATTTTTTTTTCTCTCTTTAATAATGATTTTCTTTTTCCTCAGATTATTTCACACTCAGTATCCCCTTGTGTCATCGTGTCTTTTATTGCCTTGAGAAAAATTGGTAAAAGTAAGAACGAAGATCGAACTCACCCCGTGTCGGTAATTTGTTTCCAAGATTTGCATACGTATATTTCTGCTGTGGATCTATGTACATGCAAATAGATGCGTATTCATCTTTAAGGAAGGGATATAAAGATGCAAATTTCTCGGTACGGTTACTCAACCTGACAGACATAAACACTATCCTCTCAATATGTTATCTATCAATCATGCTTCAAAGTCCATTTTTCAGTGTTTAGTGGGCGTAAAGATAAAGTCAACTTTATATCGGGACAAATTGATAAGTTAGTTAAATAAGAGATCAGATAAAATAAATAAGATTTTAAAAAAAGGCTCAAACTCTTTTAAGAAATTCATGTTCAAATGCATGGACTATTTTCTAGAGCGAAAGAATGATAACGTGGTTTCATGTGATCTAAATACGTTGCTGAGAGATTTTCCTTACTGCTGCTGCTGTTACTTCTGATTCAACTGTTGTTATGGCAACTACAAATAAATCACTGTTACATCTAGCCAATTCAACTGTAAAATAATTAGACTTTGTGGCAAATACAGTACCGAGTTTAACTTCTTAAATTCAAGGCACAGAAGAGAAAAACTCATCAAAACAATTACCATTAAAGTATTTATAGAAAATAATTCTGCTTGTATCTCCCTTATCATGGCCGTTACAGCTTGCCAATTCGTCATATAAAATGAACCATCTCGTTTTGATCTAGTAGAAAGAGAGAAATAGATATATCAGAGACGCTACCTGGTTTCAGTGGAAAAATGAAAGGAAAAAGAAAGAAAAAAGGAATACAGTAGTGTTTAACGTCTGTTTCAATAAAACAGAAAAAAATGTTAATGTCAATTTTTTTTATTTTAACCCTCTTCTTAAATTGACGACGAGCATTCATATTTATGATTGTTATTGCAATATTTTGTTGAAATTGTTAAATTCAAACTTTTTTACGGATATCATATGGTAGAACTCACTATTAACTTAAAAATTAAGTCTCATAAAAAAAAAACAGGAAACCGTGAAATCTTCACGGATATTTCTGTTTTGTGAAAAATGTACATGGAGCCTACTTTAAGGCGGTAGGAAAATGACTGCAGTTGAGATGCCAGGTCAGGATTAACAACATTGCAGATGCTTCTTTGAGTTTCATCAAGAATCTGTAAATGCATAGAAGCACCAGACCAGATATGACAGCAATAGTAAAAACAGGGACTGAAGGGTAAACTTATAAATTGGCAAGATAGATTCTATCGATAAAAAATATAGCATGATACAGTGAACCCAATTTCTTATCAGCAGACTTAGCTATGTTTCCACTTCATGCCAACTTCTCGCTACCCGAGAAGGCGCAATGAGTTACTCTCATTGAGGTTAGACTCATTCAGGCTGATGGAAAGCAAAAATTGTTCAACAGCAGTTTTCGTTCTGCATGTGTTTAAATTAACAATCCATTTCTTGCCCCGGTTAACAACAGAGCGTTGGTTATCTTGTAGATTATCTCTAAATTTGACCTTATCGGAGTTATTAGAGTTACCTTGAGGATGGTTGTAAATAGTTGATGATGTTATAAAATAGAGGTCCTGTTTGGCCATGTGCTAAAAGAATGGTATCGCTGATCGAAAAGTTTTTAAAAAGCTGGCTTCAAAAAACATTAAAGTATAAATTTGGTATTAATTATTTTATAATTGCGCTTTTGTTCCATGGTCAGCTGTAAAAAACAGTTCTTTTGTAACTGGCCAAGTAGTTGGACATTAACACAATCCCTGGCATAATAGGAAAGAAAATGAGATGGTACGTACGCTCGACTATTTAGAGCAGAACTAATTGTTAGCTAGAGGCAGTGAACCTACTAAAGATTACTGACACAAGGTGTGAAAGATGAGAGCGGTTTAGTGTCTGCTACAAGAGAAGCAAACAGGAAGTGTTAATTTTCTTGAATTTTAATTGTTTGCAGCAAATTATAAATATAATCAGAACCAAAAATGCTCATAATAATAATCCCGAAGTAGGTGTATATAAAATAAACCGTCACAGCTGCTCCTCACAATACATAGGGGAAACTTGCAGTAATTGAAAAATACAAACTAACAAAAAATAACTAAGACAAAAAAAAATCAACAAAAAAAAACCAACATATTTATGAACACAAAAAGGATCTTATACACAGCAATTGACCAAATGCAGAGTTGCACAGAGAAATAAATTTAACCACAATTTTAATCTAAAAAAATGACAAACTTATTAAAAAGAAAATGACTTAGATGGAAAATTTTCGAGACTACCACTATTGTATATTATCAAAATATAAATCTGCGCTCAGGATTTTTTAAAGATTTTTCCAATCTTAAAATAATCACTCTTTTCTAAAAACAACATCTACGACTATAAAAATGTTAAAAATTAAAAAAGGGTTGAATTCATAACCTTTTGTTATTTAAAATATATACTACTTCGATTAGTTCCAAACTAAAAAAATTAACTATTAATTCCATAAAATAAAATCATTTACAATTATTTAAACATAATTTACTCACATTCGATTATTAGATAGTAAACTATGTCACATAGCATTTTTCATAATTTATTTAGACTTTTCAGTTAATAGAGTGAATATTTATGAGCGTTTTCAGCTCCGTGTAGTCTCTGGATCCCAACCCTTCTACATAAAACGATAGCAACAAAAAGGGTTATTTATTTTTTATATTCATTTTATTTTTGGTATTTTATTTATTAAGCTGTCACAGCTTGAATTCCAAGAGGCAGTAGGAGGTTTGACGTCGCAGAAGTATATGTCGTACGTAGACTCAAGATCCCTTTATGTGTGATGATAACTGGTCGCAAAACTGTGTGTGGGAGGCATATCGACGCTTTAGAATTCTCGGACGTCTTTGTTGAATTTGCGCCGTTTTGGAAATAAAACCCAGACAAAAGCAATCTATCGCTATCAGAATGCCCGGCCCATGAAACACTACGTCCACTAGTTAAACATTCTGGACCTGGCCTTTGAATTTTGTAACAGCGATTATTAAATATAAGCATGCTGAAAAACTAAGGGCATTTTTAATTTTATTTATAAAAACTTGTTGTAAAATAATAAAAAAAACTTTAGATTTAGCTGGAAAAAGTCGATCAGAGGATGAAACTCGTCGGCTAAGATAAATTTTCTTTCTGTTTTCATTTTTAATGTGATTTTACGTATATATATATTTTTTAGTTATATATGAAATTAGACACACATACATATAGTACTGTGCAAAAGTATTAGGACAAGAACTATTTTATCTTTTATGAGGCATAAAAATAAAGTTTAAAATCGCCCTGTCCTAACACATTTGCACATTATCGGTAGGGTGCAAAAGAATTAGAATAGGGGTTATTTTCCTAAAAACCTTATTTAAATTCAAATACAGTGTGAAAAGCCAAATCTTTGTAAGAATTATTTAACTAAAAAGGAAGAGGAAAGAAGGCTTCGGAATTTGATTTGGCCCCCACAAAGTCCTGATCTCAATCCTATTGAACATCTATGGAATATTTTAGATTAAAAAATTGATAAATCTAATGTTATTTCGCAAGACACACTTTGAGAACAGACACAAGCTGCTTAACAGGAGATACCATTAGATACATTAAAGAAGCTTGTGATGTCAATGCCTGACAGAATGAAGGCTGTGATCAAAGCAAAAGACTATTATACTAAATATTAAATTTATTTTGTAACAAGTATTTTTCTTGTTAAAGCATTTGTTGAGTAAATCAAATAAAATTACTTTAACTAAATTGTTAATTTTCTGTCCATATTGCTCATAAAAGATAAAATAGTTCTCGTTCTAATACTTTTGCACAGTACTGTATATACATATATATTTGTATCATATACTTTTACAAACTTTGGAGGCAGGTTTATCCCACCAAACCAAGGACAAAGGTCCATATAAACCTATGTCCGCAAATCCTTCGTTTTTGAGTTATTACGTTTAAGGAAAGTTTAGCGTACACGGTGCTGTGTTTTCATGTAGCCTAGTTTACATGTGTCATTCGTGTGTGATATGTTCCGGAAAGTGGTTTTGGCTAATGTAACCGGGTAGGGGAATCTAGCAAGTAGCCGTAATGGATTGGTACTAGTCGTAGTCATATGCAGTATGCTTAGGCGCAGGCTTATAAAATAAGCGTAGTCAATAGGCGTTCCAATAGGCGTAGTCCTAGTCGTCTCCGCTTTAGTCAACATTTACGACTGACACCAGCCAATCATATTACTGTAAGGGGGAACTAAGGTGCATGAATGTTCATTACATTACCTTCTTCTGAGCTTAATTTTACCGTGAAATTTAGCTTCAATATTTTTGTTAGGGTCTGGACATAACTGATTGATTTTTCCTAAGTTTTTTTGCGTCTCAATCCTCCCTGCCGTGGTGGCGTTTGACATACTGGTACCTCTGGCCTTGAGGACGGGAATACCTCCATTGGCGAATGTTGACTTGCTGGTACGGGAATTTCAAATGCGTCATGCAGGACTTCCATTGGAATTTCTTCGGTATTATCTCTGACCTCTGTAGTGTGTATGGGTCTCAATTGATTCTAATGTCTTTTGCACCAAAATCTTTCCCCTTTTTATGTAATATATGTCCTGTCACAATTCTTTTGGTTATCATTCCTTCTTCCCAAGACATTTTCCCAGCCCTAAATTTCTTGAAAAAAAAAGTCACCTGGCTTATACGTTTTAGTAATCTGGTTTTCATTTTAAGCAGTTTTCTTTGCCGGACTAGGCATCAGCCTGTCTAAAACAGCATATTTTTCTCACAAACATCAACTCTGCTGACGATAACCCTGACGTCGTATTCGGGTTTGGCGTGATTCTATTTACTGCCAAAAATTTCTGAATACTTCTTTTATTCGTGTTCACGCCTTGACTTTTCTTCAACGCTCGTTTAAAAGTGTCCATGCATTTTTCCGCCTGTCCATTCGATCTTGGATGATACACTGTAATTGTCACGTGATCAATGGACAGTGATGAACAGAATTACTTGAATTCTCTTCCCGTAAACTGTGTTCCGTTGTCGTTAACTAAAGTTTTATGGAAACAAAATGTAATTAAGTGCGTTTATTGTATTAGTTGCAGTCGGATGTCTGTACTTAACAATTTCTAGCAACTTAGTGAAACGATCCACAATAGTTAGGTAATAAGATCCATTTATGGGCCCTGCATTAGTCGATATGCAATCGAGTTCATGGGACATCTGTCTTTGGCCATGTTTGAATATTTACCGGTGGATCACTTGCTGCCAGTTGATATCCTCTGCACCGTTTCATCAAGTTTTCTATGTCTTGGTCCATCCTCGCCCAATAAGTATAGCTTCTCATTAGAAATTTCATTCTCGAAATCCATGGCTGGCCAGTGTGAAATTCTTTCAGAATTTCCTTTTGCAAAATACCCGGCATTACAACTCTATCTGCGCATAGCAATACCTGTTCGCATATTGAAAACGGTGACACACTACTTCCATTTTTAGTTTTCTCGATCAACCAGACTTGCCTTTTCATTTTTCAATGAAATCATCGTTCTCGGCTGCTTTTTTCACATCTTCTAGCGTAACCGGAAGTTCTGTAATAGTGTTGCATCACAGACTCGACAATTCATATTCGTCTCTTAGTGCCGCTATTAATGTTTCTTCCAGTGGTTCCGTATATTCAGGTATCAATTTTGATAAACCATCGGCGTGACCTCGCTTCTTTGAAAGCACTTATTCCATTTTGAAATTATAATTCAATAGAATTACACCCCAATCTATAGTCGATTTGCCGTGTGAAGTGGTTTACCTTTTTTTATCAATTATTGATAACAGCGGTTTGTGATCTTTTTGCAGAATAAACTCTCTTCCGTATAGAAACCTGTGAAATTTTTTTATCGCGTAGATTATTGCAAAACTTTCTTTTTCAATTTGGCTGTAATTTTGTTCAGCGGGCAGTAACATTTTCAAGGCATGTGCTATTGGCTTCGTAGATCCGTCCTCAAATTTATTGAACAATATAGCATCTAGTCTCTCGTTACTGGCATCTGCTTCTACAATAACTTTCCTCTTCAGGCCGAAATGCACTAACAATAGGTCTGCTAATAGACAGCTTTTTATTTTTATTTTTTCGACCATATCCACTTTGCGCCCTTTTTCACCAACTTCTTTAAAGAAGCTTTCATATCATACATTTTTGGGATATAAATGCTATAGTAACTTACTAATTCCAAGAACGCCTGGTGTTTAGCCACATTAACAGCTGGTGGCATATTTTTTATAGCCTCAGCCCTTTCTGGATTCAGTTTTTCTTCCTTTACTGTCAATGATCTGCTCTAAATATTTAATCTTCTTTAAGACGAACTCGCATTTTTCAGCACTCAGCTTGAACCCGTATTCCTCAATTCTATAAAATGCTGCTTTAATATGCGTTTTGTGTTGGGCCACGTTTTCACATTTAATCAAAATATCATCTTTTGAAATTACACCACTTTACTTCAATCTTTCGAACTCGTCATTTATTTTGTCTAGTGCCGAAAAGGGTACTTTTCTCTTTGGTCTAAAAATTGGTTTAACATTTTCTTTGAAGTTGACTTCTGTTTTTTGCACAGACCTAGTCTTTCTGAAAAGACACGAGGGAATTCGCTTTTCAAATCCATAATAAATCTTTTTTTTTTCTTCATCTTATCGTTTTCTATGACGTTAACTTTGTTACTGAAAGCATTTACTGGTAATTCCCTTAAGTTAAACAATACGATTCAGTTTAAGCCAAAGAGGTTTACTGAACTAGGGAGCAAATACACTTCCGATTTGTGAATTTTTTTTATGAACGAAGTGTTACATTTTAATTCACCTTTAAACTTAAGTCTTTTTCCTGATACTCCCCTAGCAATTTTGTCTGTGTTAGTCAACGGTGGGTAACCGATTTTTTCCATGTTTGTTCGTTTATTACCAAGATATCACTTCCTGAATCGAGTTATAATTTTATGGTCTGCCTATTTATTTTTACATTGAGGTACTTTCTTTTTTTACCCTCCTCAATTTCGTTTTTCGACAAAACTACGTTCATCTCTATTTGCGAATTTGATTTTACTTTTCCCTGTTTTGCCCGACAATGAGAAACTTTATGGCTTACACACCCACAAATAAAACATATTTTATCCCTGAAGAAACAATTCTTCTTTATATGCTGTCCTCCACACGAATTACATGTAATTTTTCTTTCTTTATTCTATATCCATTTCTGTTGTCTTACAGTTTGTACTCGCGAAACATTCTTCTCCTAATACCGAGTATTATCTTTTTTATGTTTATAAGTCGCTGACATTCTTCCGTGACTTTTTGAAGCGTAATCTTCGGATCCTGTTCCAAGATAGTGAGGATTTTTAATCTAATTTCTTTGTCCTTCGGTGTTGTTAGGCTCTGCACAAAAATTAGACAATTGAACATGTCGCTTGCCAATTCCTTTAATTTAAATGTCTCACACTGTGCATTAACCATACCTGCATACGTGACAGAATTCTCATCCTCTTGTTTTACAATATTTAACCATTTGTATCGTGTATAAAATAGACTGTCTCTTTTATTGAAAATTTTCGACAAAATTTTTACTGTTCGCCGAATGTCATTTTTTTTTTACTTCTTTGGGAGGATTAAATTCGCGTATTTTGTATTTTCTTCTGTTCCCAACTTCAGCAACTATAGAGTGATGTTTTTCCTTGTGGGACCATTGTTCAAATCTTTTTGTAACTATTGTTTCAAACATAAGAAAATAAGCCGGAAATGTTGATCCACTGTCAGAGTCGTATTTAAATTAAGAGAGTGAATTTGAAATTTCTCCAGTAGAAAAAAAATCTAGATCCGGTTCTTTTGTTGTCCTTGATAATAAATCCTCCCAAAGTGATTTATTGTCTTTTGCCTGTTGTTTGAATAACTTTTCAAACTTTTCTTGTTGCTGCATAAATTGTTGTTGTTGATGTTGGAATTGTTACTGTAAAGTGACTGGTAGCGCCTTAGTTAATTCCGCAATTCGTTCCTTTCTGCCAACGTATCTACAAAAATCTTCCCTCCAATTTATGTAGACAATAAAATCTTCTAAGTCCAAACAAGAGGGTGGTAGGTAAGTTCTTACTTTCTGTAAGCGTTGCACAAGTGTTTCCTTTTCTAACGTTCCTTGTTAATAAGCGTTAAAACAAAAAAAAAGATGGAAAACTTACTTTCTGTAAGTGTCGAACGAGTCATTCTAAAGTTCTTATAGAAAGTTCTTATAAATTCATATAGATAGGTGTGAGTTTGTAACCCTGGGTTTCACGCTCTGACGATCGCAAGAGCGTGAAACCCAGGGTTACAAACTCACGCCTATCTATATGAATATGTCTGCTCTATCACTGATATTGAGCGCTTTTAAATAAGTCACACGCATATATAATATGTAAGCAATATAATATTTATAACAAATTGCATATATATATATATATATATATATATATATATATACATATATATAAAGATATTTATAATTATATAAATACACTTTTCACACACACACACACACACACACACACACACACACACACACACACACACACACATATATATATATATATATATTAAATCGTTAGAGGTCAAATTTGAATTAAATTAGAACAGTAAACAGTTGTACAGTTGTATTGGAAAGTGCTTAATACATGTTTGAATGAAGATTCAACATGCAGAGTTTTAGATAAAAAAGTTGCCAAATCTGCAGCTTGAACCAAGAAGAAAGGTGGCTATAGTATTATTTACAGAACTACAAAAGCTATTAAATAAGAGGTCTGAAATAATGTCTGGATGTAGACATATTAGAAAGTATTTTCTAGTCTGGTTTAAACGCAGATGAAAGGATCCCCAATAACAAACCACACCCTTACTTTGAAATTTCGTTTATGATATGTAAGTGAATGTGATGGTCGTACGATTTAGCCGGTACACATTCAATTACATACCATATTACCAAAAATAAATCGTTTTCACCATTTATTTTTAATTTAAACTTATCACCAGATGAGGGGCAAACGTTGCTCCAAGACGCGAAAATTTTTGTGTAGTGATACTATGCTTTTATAAACCATTGTAACAACCATTACAATATAAAGCTCTACGTTGTATCAAGCACTCTTCATAAAAGTAAATGCATGAACAGTGGGTTTAAAACTTTACACGTTCCATAACTTTCTTACAATATATATATAATTTAAAACATGTTCAATTTACAATCTCTTACAAAGTGTACATTTTGTTTCGACATTGAAGGAACAATGTCTCATCAGGTAGTAAACGCTATTTCGGTGAAAAAATAGCGTTTACTACCTGATGAGATATTGTCCCTTCAATGTTGAAACAAAATGTACACTTTGTAGTAGATTGTAATTTGAACATGTTCTAAATTATAATTTATAATAAATATTCATAGCTATATTTCTATATTGAGCACTGTTTTAAATTAATATTTTGCTGTTAATATTTTTTCGTTTCTTATTCATTAATATATATATATATATATATATATATATATATATGTGTGTGTGTGTGTGTGTGTGTGTGTATATATATATATATATATATATATATATATATATATATATATATAAGACTCTAGAGAGAATTACATCCATTTTCCATGTTTCTCATTTAACAGATATGCGGAAAATCCATTATCTATTCGGAGTGAATTACTGAAACAAGAGACAATTTAATATATCGATCGCCACTCTTTAATACCTTTATCTGTTCCGAATAATTTGAGCGCTCTAACGATATCTACTCAGACAAGAAAAATAACGAGAGATCAACTAATCCTACTGATTAATGGTGATGTAGAAGATACAGTGAGGTTGAACAATTAACATTCTATAAAAGCTGATTGGACATTCAGTAAACTAAAGAGACTATAGTGGAGAATAAATATCGAGTGTGTAATTCTTTAATTGCAAACAAGAATTTTCCAAATTTTTATGAAGAGTGACTTAATTCATTTTACCTTAAATAAAAACCATACAGACTTGCATTAAATTACTTACCAATATCGCAAAGGGATTTAAAATGTTAAATTTCACTTTACAGGAATTAAATAACAAATCAGTTTTATTTATTAGAACCTTTAATAAATTCTTGCTGATTTTTCATGAAAAGTAATGTTTAATTTACAAAAATTTGGGAGAAACATGTCACTGAAAGTATTGTCCATCGCTTGTCACTACTTTTTCCAATATTGCTAGCAGCATTTGAATTCCCCGTCCGAAAAACGACACGTCTTTTGAGGCTAAGCACGAGTCGACCCATTTTTAGCATCTTCATATAAATGAAAGTGCTACTCAGCCATTCTATGGCCATCGATCGGAACAAGTCAAAACCGAACAGGGGAAATCAGGTGAATATGGCAGGTGGGGGTAGGTCTCCCCACTTTAGCATTTTCAAATTGGTTTTCACCTGTTTTGCAACAGGTGGCCTAGCGTTGTCATGTTGAAAAATCACTTGTTGTGTCTCTGTTCGTATAGCAGTCGTTTTTTTTAATGTTTGTTTGAAACGCATCCATTGTTGTCGGTAGCGATCTCCTGTGATGGTTTTGGTCAGTTTGCCTCCAAGTCTTTGTCTTCAAACTCTTTCGGTGCACCAGAATATTCTTTTTCTTCAACATCAAAATGTTTGTTTTTTAAGTGTCTAAATCAATCTCCGCATGTTGTTTCGACAGAGCATGGTCGCCGTAAGTTCCAACAATGATACTGTGTGCTTCAGCTACACATTTCGTTTGAATAAACTTGTAAAATTTCGTTTGAATAAAGTAGTAAAATTTTTCGCAAATATACACTCCGACATATGTGCGTTGTGGTGTAGTGGATATCGACTCGGAACGAGAAATCGGGGAGCCGAGTTCGAATTCTAGTTTAATTCCTTGTATTCACTTACGCGCAAATACCCATGGGAAAGGTATTAATCCGTTTCTTCCCTCCAGTTACGTCTGAGATCAAAACACAGCGTGGGTAGTAAGTTCGTTGTTGTAATAGACGTCTTGAGGATCAGCTACTGTGACGAGATCATCACGACCAGCGGCCCGAAAGCGTCGACATAACTGGTACCGTTTCGACATCATCGCAGCAGGCTCCGTTCTCGAACCAGCGAACCAACCAACGAACTAGTCGGGCAGAAAAGGTGTCACAGTTGAGACGTGATCCGTTGAAGAATGGTAGGATATTCATATCGTGATCAGGCAGATATGATTTTTGCATACAGCCACGCGAGTGGAACTGGTCGCAAGGCTGCACGCTTGTATCACATTGTGTTTCCAGATCAAAACCAGCCGAGTTATGCAACCATTGCAACTGTTCATCGTTGAGTTGCTGAGACAAGATCCGTGACACCACAACCTATGGATCGAGGAAGACTGAGATCCATTCGTATGTCTCACCACGGCGAATACTTTTTGGGGGCTGTTATGTTGTGTGTAACAGAAATTGTTGAGTAAATAATTACAAACAACGGAAATATAGGAAATGGATATATTACCGGAAAAATAGTATTTACAACAGTATTGTTAGTAGTATACAGGAACAAGGGTTTAGTAACACGTATCGTCGTAAGACGTAGAGTCTGAGAATAGCACACTTCCGGTTCACTACCGGAAATATTCGACTGACTTGTTATCGAGACTGGTTACTCGATTGCTCTCTAGGTCTTTCCACGACCACTTTATGTAGTGATTGGAATAGTCCATTAGTAGAACAAAGGCGGAGAGCGCCCCAACAGGGGCTGTCGGAAACGATCATGGTATCAGCACACATATCAAGTCGTATATCACAGTAAAGTATAACGGATGCTTTAAGTGCAGCTCCTGCATCCATATGATTTACAAAGTGGGCAGGTCTTTATTCTCTGATCACTAACCACATTTTTCTTTGCCTTTTCAGGTTTGTTTGCAGATTAGTGTTACGAGGATGCATTTATATATAAAAACAATATTAATAATGTCTAAAAAGTTGTAATAAGGGACTCTATTAAGTCCTACTTGTTATTACAAAGAAGTTTTAATTCATGTAGTAGTCGTAAAAATAGAGAAATTAGGATTAGAACGCTTTGAAAGGTTGTAGAAAATTCCAGTCATCGAGAGAATTCTAAAAGATTCTAGAATATGCAAATTAGGTGTTAGCTCCCATAAAAATAGGCTTTGGAAAGAGAGTAGTTAGTTGTTAAAAGGATTTGCTGACATTATCAACTTCGGATTTTGATTCAAGGATTTATATCCGGCTGAAAGAATCTCTAAGAAAAGTCGCCTACCAACTAAAACCTGAAAGAGAATCTCATAGAACTATGTAGGTAAATATATTTTCGACTCTTTCATTGACCAAACAAATAATTATTCTTCATATACACATTTGAGGATTTCCAAAAAGTATAGCACTTAAACTTCTTCGCTATCTTAACTGGGTAAAGATACTGACCGTTCCTTCCCCTTCGTAACACTTCGCCTGCCAGTAGTAAACTCTGTTTTTCTTTTTGAATGCAAAAACTGTATATTTGTAAATGTTTTTATTTAATGTTTTTGTGTATTAAATATTTTTATGTGATTTTTACCTCTGAGTTTTGGTTAATCAGTTTTTTTTTCTTTTGTCACACTTAACACGTAACAATGAGGTAACATTTGGAAAATATGAAATAAAAGATTTGTACAACCATCATTTGTGGCTGGATCAGAATCTTTATGATTTACTACAGGTCAGACATCAGTAAAAATTTACCGTTGGTGTGTGGACTGGAATTGTAGGTGTCTAAATATTTTTTTAATCATTTCACCCCAAGCGAGGCATTCCACTGCCTCTATTGCGCATGGGGCTACATAGGGGAAGGTAAAGAGAAAGAGTAGTTAGGTATAGGAAATGTCAAAAGGAGGGTGATAGATGGGTAAAGATACGGAGACTGGGAGTTGGGTAGAGTGTCTGAAAGAATGGATGCGAGTTAGTGTGTTAGGTGTCTATTGACCTTACATTTAAACTCCTGGAGATTGTAGCCGTCGGGAAAGCAATCATGTGGAAGGGAATTCCACAGTCGGGAAGCGCGAGAAAAGAAACTGTTGGAGTTGAAATTTCGGTTGCATTTTATAGGTTTCACTGTAAAAGGGTGGGATCTAGTTGCTAATCTAGTATCTCGTACAAATTCGTACCTAGGGGGCACCAGTGATCTAAGTTCATCGGAGCAGAGGCCGTGGAAGTATTTATAGAAGAGACACAGGGAAGCCACGTCGCGCCGGTGAGCGAGAGAGGCTGCAGGCGGTCTGCCAAGTCGGTATCGACCACATATGGTAGGTCTATATGTTATACCAGCCTGTCTCACAAGAGCTGACAACAATGACTTTATTTTGAACACACCTTCAGACCTGCTGTAAGATGTACTTCTGCCAATGTGGCTCATGCCTGATGGGGATCCTGCACATTTTAGTCTCATTGTCTACGATGCACTGGTTGACAACATCTACCGTGAAAGATACATAGATACGAGTGGACCGATTACGTTACCTGCACATTCTCCGGACCTCTAACTTTTGTATTCTTATCAATATCACGGGTATATTTACAAAAAAAAAAATTTTTTTTCGGTCTGCAGATGTCGCCAAAAAAATCTTTTTTTTTTTTATAAATTCGTATCGATTTGACTGAATAAAGTTTTACCTTAATCTATCAATGTTTTTATACCTACCTACTTATCTACATGCATGCATACATACATATATATATAATTTAGTTTTATCACTGTATTTTCTTTTGATTGGTAATTCTTACTTGATGGATGTTCTGTCGTAGCAGGTTGTCATTTCTATACTGTGCATCTCAAATAACATGAACTCCATCTTTGTTTTCTCAGAGATGATTCATATGCCGAGTAGTTTTTCATATAAAAAGGCGTAAATTTTTCTGTAAAATTTTTTAATTCCTCGTCTGTCAAATAAGTTTGTTTATATCCTATCATCCGTTTCACAACTGATAACAATTGCAAAAACAAATTATCTAAAAAAAAGAAAAAACGGACAAAATGGTCGTTATTTATAATGAAATTTTATCGTACAAAATTTTTCTAAATTTTTATTTTATTATATATATATATATATATATATATATATATATATATATATATATATATATAAACTTATTTATAAATGGAACTTCGTTTGTGTGTGTCTGTGTGTCTGTGTGCGTGTGTATCCGTTACATATAGACTCCGAAACGGCTGAACTGATCTTCTTGAGAATTTACACAGTTGTACTATAAGCGTGTTTTGAACTAGGTTTTGTGTCGAGGCTACACCCGATAAATATCGAAAATCGATAATCGAAAAAATCGGGTTATAGAAGGAGTCGTCCGATTTTAATCAAATTTGATACACTCATAGACAAAGACATACGAAGATACATTCTCGAAAGGGGCATTTAAATTTATACAATGTAGTGTATAAATTTAAATGCCCCTTTCGAGAATGTATCTCTAACAAACTAAATAATACCTACATTGGACATACTAATTCCGACATTTAAAACACCACGGCTATCAACACACACTTCTTAGGAAAACACTTGTTGAAAATACGCATATACTTAGACAAGAAAATAATAAACGAAAACTTAAAATTCTAGAAGCTATCTACATCAAACAGTTTAAACCTAGCGTAAATAAAATAAATTTCGACACCTCTACTAACATACTTCAATGCCTATAATCGAAGGGAGAGGTCATAGTTATTATACTTACCCACTACACCATAGTAGCAGCAGTTCCCAGACCAATCCCTCATGCCACTATACACTCAATTGAACAAAAAACCCACTACCACCATTCATTCTCGGCCTGCAGCCATGTGCGACACAAAAAATGGACCTGTCTAATTTTCTCTGTATAACTCCACTCTGTTAATAATAATTTAAACGTTCTATGTTCACTGAACATTAAATGTTCATCCTTTGATAATGGCTTATGTGAGCCGAAAGCTCAGACCTGATAAAAAAATCAACAATTATTGCGATTTCTTGTCGTCTTTCCATGACGACACTATCCAGCTAATCAGATCATACGAACGGATCTTACACAAAATAAATAGACAGATATTATATATTATTCAATGATATCTGTATTAATGAAAAAATACTGCCAAAATACACACAATATATATATATATATATATATATATATATATATTGTAACTAAGTTGTTGAACTCGTAGGTTTATTTACCTTTTTGTTCATGCATTTACTTTTATAAAGCGTGCCCGATGCAAATGTACAGCGTTATACTGTAATGGTTGTTACAATGTTTTTAAATTCATAGTATCACAACACAAAAAATTTCTCATGTTTCGAAGCCAGCCCATTATGTTCTGGTTTCATCCTCAGGTGATTTTGTTTAGAAATGAGAATTATCTAGTTGAAAAGACCATTTATTTGTGTTGGATTTGTTAACCCCTAAACCAAACAAGCTAGGCGCCAGCACCACCAGCCCTTTCAAAATTAACAGATTAACCTATCATGAACTCTGCCAAAAACAAACACTTGATCCAAAGACCAGTAAAAAGGTCAACGGAACTCAAAATACAGACCAACCCCTCTAACACCCAAAAATAACAAATCCAACACAAATAAACGGTCTTTTCAACTGGATAATTCTCATTTCTAAAAACAATCACCTGAGGATGAAGCCAAAACATAATGGGCTGGCTTCGAAACATGAGAAATTTTTTGTGTAGTGATACTATGAATTTAAAAACATTGTAACAACCATTACAGTATATATATATATATAACTACCGGTCAAAATTATTAGGCAATCCCAGTTTTTTTTTTAAAAGAAATGATGTATTTCATAATATTTTTAGTATTTATTGCCAAGTGAAAATAGAATGGTTCTTTTGTTATTATTGTTTGCAAAATCTTACAAGGTAAGGAAGCAAAGATGAACTCGTCCGAATCACCCTAAATTTTTTTCATTTTTTCATCGATGAAACGGCAACATAGGTAATTATTAATTATTTATAAATTCATTTGATGCACGTGTTATTGTGCAGTATTATCAAATGAATCATTCTGTTTTCAATTACAATTTTTCTCTTGGCAATAAAAACTAAAAAGTAATGTGAAATCCATCATTTTTTAAAACACTCAGGTGGCCTAATAATTATGGTCGTTAGTATATATATATATATATATATATATATATATATATATATATATATGTGTGTGTGTGTGTGTGTGTGTGTGTGTGTGTGAGTGAGCAGCAATCCTTCTTTTATACAAGTTTAATTAAAAACGACTGACATGGTACTGTGGTTAATTTTTCTTTTATTTAATCATTTAATCTAGATACTCACATAAAATAATTCATATGTTTAGTTAATAGTAAAAATAAAACGATCTTTGTTAATTTCTAAAAGTATAGCCGAAAGCACTCGAACATACAAAACTTTTGTATGTAACATAATTTACGTACAGAAAAGATGAAAATTATAAAAATAAAAGAAACATTAAATATAAATTTTAACTGCAGTACCTTGTCTATTGTTTGTAATGTATAAGTAATATATATATATATATATATATATATATATATATATATATATATTGTAAAGTTGAAATGGTTTATAAATTCATAGTATCACTACACAAAAATTATGAATATGATACTATGAATTTATATACCATTGTAGCAACTATTACAATATAACGCTCTACGTTTGTATCGAGCACTCTTTATAAAAAAAAATGCATGAATAACAGGTTAAAAAACCTACGAGTTATACAACTTAGTTACAATATATATATATATATATATATATATATATATATATATCAACAAAGATTTGTACAGAACAGCAAATAACTTTAAACAATATTGACGTCATTGTGCTAACCTGAGACTCTTATGGAGCTGTGTATTTACACCCCCCTTACATTTTAATTATTTGATTAAAATTTACTTTTAGATGAGCTTCTTCTTTCCTTCTTTTGTTGTTTTTCGTTGTCCTGCTTTATTATTTATAATAACGCCAACGAATACCTTTGAAAAGTGTTGGCCGAAATGTTCCTCAGGTTAGCACAATGACGTCAATATTGTTTAAAGCAATATATATATATATATATATATATATATATATATGAATGATGGCCTGGCTTTCGTAATTGAAGATTTTTTTCCATAGATCTAAATTATAATCATCACATTTTAGGTATAAATTGACTTTTACATAAAAGAAAACCAAATATGTTTGATATAACTTTTGGAAGAAAACACATACTCGTACACAATAATCCGTACGCCCCACCCACATGCGCACACACACATACATATATACATATATTTTATGTTTATACACATCGAGTTTGGTACGTCACTGTCTAAAATTTTCTCTCTCTCTCACTCTCTGTCTGTCTATATATATAGATTTACATGCATGTGTGATATGTATATATACTCAAATACACCACACATACGCATATAATGTTTTAGCATTCGTAAGTAAAGATTTAAAAGGTTTCTTTTTTCTTTCTTTTCTTTTTTTCAATATATCGAAAGTGTAATTACAAACTTTAATTATGGAAAGTAACAATTTCATCGAAATATTTTGGAAGACTTTCAAGTTTCTAGCTGAAACCAAGAAAATACGTAATTTGAGCAAAATGTTCATTATATATATATATATATATATATATATATATATATATATATATATATGATGACCATTCTCTCTCTTTATATATATAAAGACATCATCAGTTTAATCCGAATTCTCATAGTGCGAACTTAAATTGATACCTTCTTTATGTTGACTATAGTTCCGAAAAAGAAAAAAAAATTACTTCAAAATTTCATCTGAAATAGAAACAAACAAAATAACTAATAGTTTTAACCCGTCAGAATTTGACGGTTTTCCTATTTTAAATTATGATGATTTTTTAATTTATCAGTTAATGATTGAAGAAGAAGCTCATCCATAGTTCACCGTTTCTAATCTATCCGTAGACATTTTCCCGCAGCATTGTAAAATCTTTTAAATTAACAATTGAAACAAAGTATTGCAATAACAATCATAAATAGGAATTCAGATCATTATATAAGCAAGATGTGCGTTGTGGTGAAGTGGATATCTGTTCGGAACGCGAAATTGTAGACCGGAGTTCAAATTCTAGTTGAATAAATACTCTTGGGAAAAGTATCAATCCGTACCTTCACTTCAGCTATGGGTTAAATAACAGGAGAGATTGGGTTGTTGGCAATCAGTCTACCGCAAATAGTAATGGCAACTTACTGCAGAAAAATATTTACCCAGTCTGTTATGTTTTTTTCGAGACATGATCGGTCAAGCGTGTATCATGTATGCCATTTAACTGATTGATTGATATCAGTAAGAGGGTATGAATGAAAAGATAAAAAATTATCAAGGTTTTCTACCTCATTGATGCAGAAGTCAAATACATGATAGTGTTATCACCTCCTCTATTTTTTCTTTCTTTCAACCTGATAGAAATGAGTCTTAACAATTAACGAGTGTTAATCCCATAATTATTTATTTTTTAGTAAATGACTTTCAGGTTCTAATAATAATAATAATAATAATAATAATAATAATAATAATAATAATAACAATATACCTCTCCATTTTAAGACCGTTGTGTATTTACTTGTGTGTGTATATATATAAATATATATATTCCTCCTGTAACGCTCGTGGAGAGAGAGAGAGAGAGAGAGAGAGAGAGAGAGAGAGAGAGAGAGAGAGAGAGAGAGAGGCAGCGTCGACGCAGTTCATTCTCTTTACTACTAGTTATTAAACTTTACTACAAGTGTTAAAGAAGCACTTGTCGCGTGTTTGTTCTTTAGCAGTTCCTTATTTTATTTTTTAGCAATAAGTATGTAATCGGGTAGTAAATGTTAAATATATATATGTATATACTCTTTATTTTAATATATATATATATGGAGAGAGAGAGAGAGAGAGAGAGAGAGAGAGAGAGAGAGATAGTAATATTTTAAAAAGTTTATAATAAAAACATGGTTTACTGCAACACAAGACCCGTCGTGTTTCGGTAATATCGTATCACTGACGAGATGCTAATAAGATACTAATAAGAAACTAATATATATATATAAAAATATATATATATATATATATATATATATATATTTATATTTATGTGTGTGTGGGGGGGGTATGGCAATATTGTTTTAAGTTTATAATAAAATTACCACATATAATGCTCTATTAAATATCGAGCACTCTTAATAAAGTAAATCACTACAAACTGTGGACTGCCAACCCATCAGATCTAGCAAGCACGCCTCGCGCTGCTTTTCTCTGTCTCTTCTTCCCTTTATTTGACCTGTGAGTATTAAATTCTCCAGGCCCTCGTTCCTCATTACGTGTCCCAGAAACCTCATTTGTCTCTTCCTGATATTAATTATGAGTTTTCTTCTCGTTTGCATTCTTTCCAGCACCTCAACGTTTCACATGTGCTCTGTCCGTGGTATCTTCAGCATTTTTCTGTAAAACCACATTTCTGTTTCCTCAAGCCTCTTCTTCATCCTTGATGAGATAGTCCAACATTTACTTCCATAGAGAAGGACAGATATCACATAGCGATCCATCCCTCTTTTTTTGTTTCCAATGAGATTTTCGTTTTTCAGTACTCTGGTTAGTTTCTGAAATGCGTCTTTGACCATGACAATGCATCTTTAAACTTCCATGTCGCAGTTTCCATCCTCTGTCAAGTATTTGAATTTTTTACTCGCTTTATTTTAGTTTCTCCGATTTTTAGTTGGCGTATTGGGTTCCTCTTTTTGCTGATGACCATACATTTAGTTTTCTTGAAGTTTATGCTTAGTCCTTTCTTCTCGCTTTCTTTTGCTACCTTCTGCAGAAGTTCCTGCATTTTCCTTTTCGTGTCTGCTATTAGCACCGTGTCATTCACGTATCTATTATTGTTGATATTGTGGCCGCCAATGACGACTTCAGGCAAAGCTTTTATTTCTCTTATAATTGCTTCGCTGTACAGGTTGAAAAGATCCGGTGAGAAAATATATCCTTGTCTTATATTCAATAAAATATTAGCTAATTGCTGAAAATATTCTGTTATTTTTTAAAAAATTACTAGGTAATTAAAAACTAAAAGGAAAACGTCTACTTAAGTTTTATCAATTGATGTAAATTCTGGTCAACCATACTTAGCTTGTCAACACGTCTGACTGTCAGTCGTCAATCATTACATTAGAAAAACAAGACCTCCGTGATTAAGAAATGCTTGTATATCGTAGATCATACTTTAAGTAAGTAATATTTGTTTCAAATCAGATAAATTTAACTTTGATTTTTTTAATTTTTTAAAATAACGTATCACAGATACATATTTTATTTTTGCAAGTTTTTTTTAAATGGAGAATTAAATTTGTTTACAAGTCTGTTAGTAACTTAAAAAATGGCCGTTTTTATATTTTGACTGAAAACACTTAAATAGTTGAGATTCCAATCAATATAATTTCTATCTGAAATACACCCGTGTATTTTACTTACTGGAAATAGTAAATTTAATTATCTAGCTTTTAATTAAAACTAAAATGAAAGCTACAAGAAAGCTTTATTTCATTTTTAGAATTTTATTTTAAAACTTAGTTATAAAAATTTAGTGGCGCTGCCTAATTTTAACGTAAACATGGTTTATTATTATGTCATTTTTCATCATATTTCGATTTCTGCTTTGGTCTCACTACCAACCAAGTCTGCGGGGAGACCTAAGGCAGGTAGTGGCGTGTTGTTATGACTCCATTTCATGTTTTTCTATCTTCCCTATCATCCCCAGCATTACATAGATAACGTTTTCCTTAGTGTGTGGGCTGTACTTAATAAGACAATTTTTTGTATATCTCTTAAGCTGGGGTTTCCAGGGATTCTTTCAATGTGTTGTTTTGTTCCATTTTTTATCATTCCAAGTGCACCTACTATCACTGGCACAACTCTTGTTTTCAATTTCCACATTTTTTCTATTTCAATTTCCAGGTCTTTATATTTTGACAGTTTTTCAAATTCCTTGATTGCTATGTTACAATCCGCTGGACAAGCCATATCAATTAATAGACAAGTTTTCTCCTTCTGGTTTTTAACAATAATGTCTGGCCTGTTTGCTTCAATTTTTCTGTCTGTGTAGATGGTGTAATCCCATAGAATGGTTACATCTTCTATTTCTGTAACCGGTGCTGGATGATGTTCATACCAGTGTTTGTTTACAGCTTTTCCATAATGTTTGCACATTGCCCAATGTAAATATTGCCCAACTCTATCGTGGCGATTTTTATATTCGTTTGGGGCAAGCACAGAATAGCCTGAGATTAGGTGGTCTATTGTTTCTTGGTGTTTATCACAAAACCTGCATTTTGGATCCATATTATTATGCATAATATTTGCCTGAAAGTTTCTCGTAAAAAGACTTTGGTCTTGTGCTGCAAGTATAAATCCTTCAGTTTCAGACTTTAATCCAGATGCACGTAACCATCGATGAGTATTAACTTTGTCAACATTGGATTTATTGGCACGTACTGGATATTAGCCATGCAGAGGTTTGTCCTGCCAGCGCTGTTTCATCTTTTTCAAGAGCTTTATCTTTGGCTTTCATTTTCATATTTTTTGCCGCAATAGTTGGTTCTTGGCTACTGTTTTGCTTTTCTACAGAATCTACTAACTGTAAATCTTGTTTGTATTTACTGCCTTCTTTTATTATTTTATTATTATTATTATTATTATTATTTAATTTATCTGTTTCTCTTTTAATGATCTTGACTCATTAATTAACTGGTTTTCTTATCTGTATTATTCATATATTCCTTAGAAGGTTTACGACCAATTTTTTTTCTGGCATGAAGAATTATAGCTGAGTTAGAGACTTTGGGGTGCTGAATTCAAACCTGGTCTTAGATTTGCTCTATCCCATCACATTTTTGTGATACCAGTATATCACTTTTTTTTTTGCATTTCGCAGAAAATAAACAAATAAAAATAATATAGCCATCTTATTTTTTTTCATATTTATAAATATGTAGTCTATTATTTAAATATTATTCACTAGTATAATAATGTTTTTATTTCGTTGTATAGCTGTCTTTCTTTTCCCAACGTTTTTCTTTTTGAATTCCAGTTGCGTTTCTGCTTTTTGGCAACCTATCTAAGAAAAAAAAAAAAAGACACAAACTCTAAACAACAACCCGTAACTCATCCTGCATATATACATGTCTACCATTCGACCGAGCATGGAGTACTGCTGTCATTTATGGTCAGGCGCCCGTGCCGTTCATCTCAGTGTTCTCGACAGGCTCCAAAGGAGAGTCAGTAACGTGATAGGTGCTGACTTGGCGGCTCGACTACAGCCACTTCCCCACCGACGAAATGTGGCCTCCCTTTCTCTGTTCTATAAATACTTTCATGGCTTCTGCTCAGACGAACTCAAGTCACTGGTGCCTCCTCAACAGGTGTTTACTCGTGCAACCAGATTGGCAACTGGGTCCCACCCATTCACAGTTAGGTTAGCCAAATGCAGACGACAATTCTACTTCTGCAGCTTCTCTCGCACTTCCCGCCTGTAGAACTCGCTCCCATATTCTTGCTTTCCTGACGGCTACAACCTCCAGAAATTTAAATGCAATGTCAATACGCATCTACTAACCACCTGACTCTAGCCCTTCCTCCACCCCGTATATCCTTCCCTTTCTCTCCACCCTTGAAACTGTCATCACACCTGCATTCTCATCTTTCTATTGCTCCTTTCTAATTGGTTTGTACTCCTCTCCTCTCTCTTCTAATTAATCTTCTTTCAGTTATGTAGCCCCGCCCCCGCACATCAGTGGCATTTCCGCCTTGCTCGGGGTGAAATGATTAAAAAAAAACAACAAACAAAAAACAAACATGTTGACTAACCATAGAAAAGACTTAATTCTATTTATTTGTGCACATACATTTTTTAATATTATTTTCCCCCCAATACAAAGCCTAAGTGCCACTCAGGGTAGAGGGTTACTGAATAAGGTTCTTGTATCGGTGTGAGAAGATGAAGCAAGTAGTGCAGTCTATGGGCATATGTAATATAGAAGCCAACCGACATGAGACTAGAAGATGTTAAGATTCCAGTGATCAAGAAAGAATAAAGAATAAAGAAACGGCTCTTAAGAAAAAATGTCTGGAGGGAACTTCTTCCTTACTATTGGAATATGAAAGAAATTAGGATGATTCGGCCCAGCATACATGACATGGCGAGTCTTAACTGTAAAAGTGTGAATAGATAGATAGATAGATAGATAGATAGATAGATAGATAGATAGATAGTAACAGACCGATGTCTTTATCTGTCTATTTATCTATCATCAGTGGCAATTCCGCCTTGCTCGGGGTGAAATGATTAAAAAAAAGATGTTAATCGTGCCTAAAACCTGTCTGTAAAAGACCGTAAAAGCAACTTTGGGTAAACTTTCAGACCCGTGCATCACTCGTGGAAACAATATGAGAAAACTAAACGTCAAACCAGTATAGCACTTCAAGTAAATAAACAGTGAGCCCGTACCTTAGAAGGGAAACCACGCGAGGTCGAAAAATCTGCACAAACAATGAATCTTTTGGTCCCTACAACCAGGATAATCCCAATGATGGTCCTACTAATTCTCCAACAGCCTTTCATTTAAACAGAGAAAAAGTAAAATGGTTTCGTGAGGAGTACAAACTAGTTATGACTGCATTCAATGAAACGTTGCACAAACCGCAGAAAAACATCACTTGCCAGACATTATATTTGGCGAGGGAAGGTTGGACAAACGATTAGAAAGAACATTTACAAAAACAAAAAGAATAGCCAATGTTAGTAGGTACATCATGAGCAGTTACAGATTGACAGAGGCTGAGATTGAATAAAAAGAAAGAGAACGGCTGCAAAATAAACCAGAACAAATATGGACTGGAATCACAGGAGAGGATGTTGAATCACCAGAAATAGATAAAATTCTCAACTTTTGGCACACAAAAAATAGCCAAAGAACTTCAAGAAATGGTCAATGATACTACTAAAATTCTAGCATGAGTAAACAAAGTAATTACCCTCATTCTACCCAAGAATAATGTAAGAAATGTCTTAAAAATCTAGAGACCTAATAGCATTACCCAGCGAACTTAACAGAAGAGAATGTGGCTATAAGATATTTCAAAAGAAAATAAGCCATCTATTTTACAGAAATGACTTAAAGTTCTATACTTGGAATGACAGTGAGCTAGATGGTCTCTGGAAATAGTAAAATATTTTAGTGGTGACATTTGGAATTTGGTTTCGATAATGTGTTAAAGCTACAGTAGTTTTACGAAGATAATTACAACAAACTTATCTCAGACAATGGGGTAACAAAAAATAAAGCAAGAATCATTTAAGTATCTCGTTGTAAATGAGGGTGAAGGAATCTAAACTTATTTATAAATGGAACTTTGTCTGTGTGTGTGTATGTGTGTGTGTCCGTTAGCTATAGACTCCGAAACGGCTGAACCAATTTTCTTGAAAATTTACACAGTTGTACTATAAGCGTCTGCGAGTGATCTTAGCTAGGTTTTGTGTCGAGGTACAAATCGATAATCGAAAAAATCGGGTTATGGAAGGAGTGGTCCGATTTTAATTAAATTTGATACACTCATAGACAAAGACATAAGAAACGATATTCAGAAGTTTCAAGGTTTCAGTTCTTACAATAGTGCAGAAAATCGATAATATATATATATATATATATATATGTATATATAAAAGGCAAAATGTTTGCGTTGAATTCTGAGAATTATGACCATTAAAAACCTAGCATTCACAGTAATTCAATTTAATTTCAACATCTTAAACTGGACTCCAAATGACATCAAACGAATGGATTATTAGACAATAAATGTTCTTTCTGAGTATACGATGCATCATCTAAAGGTTTATAGTCTATAGTACCCTGTAAAGAAGGTGAAAGAGATCTTATTCAGCTAGAATTGTCGTACAAAACAACTATTAGCTTACTAACATACATGGAGACAACATAGTAGTAGATGATACTATTAGTCAGTCAACACGAAAATAGAAAGAAAGAATATTCAATCATACAAACGAGATTTACGTTTGGGAAATTCTAAAGAAAACCAAAATAGAACCCAAGAATCAACTGTTGAAGAAAGACAGTAAAAGAAAACCAAGGATAAAATTCTTATACAGATGAAACAACGCTGGCAAGTCAAGCCTTTTGCATGACCAGTATCTAAAACGGGATATTAAAACCGATGTTGCTAAAGTTAATACTCATAGATGGTTACGAGCATCTCGTTTAAAAGCTGAAATAGAAGATCATTTTTTGCAGCACAAGACCAGAGTCTTTTTACTTAGAACTTCCAGGTTAATATTCTAAGCGTAATATGTATCAAGAATGCAGGTTCTTTGACAAATAAGAGAAACTGTAACTTATCTTCATATCTTCGAATGTTCTGTACTTGCGGTAAATGAATATAAAAATCGTCACGATAGAGCGGGCCAGTATTTACACTGAACAATAAGCAAACACTTTGTAAAATATGTAAACATCACTATTATGAACATCACCTATAATCCGTTACACAAATAGAAGATGTCACAATTCTATGGGATTACACAGACATGCAGATTGAAGCAAATAGGCCGAACATTATTAGCAAAAATTGAAAAAGAAAATCTTGCCTACTAAATGATATAGCTGGCCCAGCAGACTTTAATATACCAATGAAGGTGTTTGAAATAAACTATAGCAGTATAAATACCTGGAAATCGAATTAAAAAATTTAAAACAGGAATAGTACCAATGTAGTCATAACAACACACCACTACCTTAGGTCTTCCCGCAGAGTTGGTAGGTAGTGTGACCATAGAAGAAATAGAAATATAATGACATAAATAGTAAGAACAATTCTGATAATAATAATAGTAACTCATTTTTAGCAGTGAAAACTTTTCTCATTTGAAATTTCTGATGAATCTTAATTCTTCAGTTAAAGACTAAATCAGCTAATGGGGACTTCTCCGACAATAAAATATCCGTACAAATTCCTCCATCGCATCGTTGAATATTTAAGCTTCACAACTTTAACAAAATATTCAAATATCAATAATATGAATGCTCGTCGTCATTTTGGGAAGTAAGAGGGTACAAATAAATATATTTAAAACTAACAACTTTTTCCATTTCGCCGAAACAGATGTTAAACACACCTTTCTTCCTTTTTTTCATTCTTCTACTAATTGAAACTAAATAGTATTTTTGATGTCTTTTGTCGTGTCACGCAATCAAAACAGGATATTTAATTATTTATGAGGTACTAGCAGTATATCTCGGCGTTGCTCGGGTGTAATGAAAGCTTTAAAACTAATCCACGAAAGACTAAAAAGCAATA
>JBBBDQ010000516.1:2945000-2997500 GCA_037127315.1 Ascarosepion bandense
GTGTTGACATAAAACTCCGCTTGGCAACAACATTTCTCTGAAAAACATAAACATGTAGGTAATATCAGACAGATTTTGGTCAACAATACGGTGATCCTTACTCATACACACAGTAAGAGGAACCTGCAGATATTGGAGGCCATGTACATCAAATCAAAACAACCAACACTTAATAAAATCAACTTTAAAACAGGAAATAACATATTACATTGCATTTGACTAGATGGTTTTGTTGTCATTTCGCGCTATCCCGCGGTGTGACGTCATAAAACCGCATCGCAAACTTAAGAACTGCGTTTATTATTTTTGGTAACTATTGCCGTTGCCAAGCGTTGCAAACGGTCTCAAAATTCTCGCAAGTCGAAGAAACCAGTTAGCGAACGTAATTTCACTTCTCGAACAACATTGCCAAATCGAAACAAACTGAGTTAATCTGAACAGAATAATTTCTGATTCGACTGCCATGTTGCATACATTCTTTTGTTGTGCTGTGCTTTTTCTTTCAATTTTACTGTACTGTGTTTTTTCTCTTCATTAGTGCCTAGTCATGGCTACAAAGAAAACTAACTGTGATACTGTATAATGGAGTTAAGGGTTTTTTTTTATCAGCGCGAGACCTATTTGTTAGATTTGAGTAAATGGTTGGCACAGTGGGGCTTAGAAGAGATACCGAAAGAAAAAAAAATATTAAGAGCGACAAGAGACAGAGCCAAGTAGATGTTCATGATCGCCTTCATCCCGAAAGAACACAACACACAAAGAAGGGCAATAGCAGACAAACATTGCTCAAGGCATCGGGTACTTCCTTTATTAGAAAGTATGGGTTGAATATTGAAACATTCATAGCAAAATTTTGAATTAGCAATAAAATGGGGTTCCAGGAACGGATTAATCTAGTTTATATCGATTCTTATGGAGAAAATAGTTTTAGTTCACGAACATGTGGGATCGGGAACGGCCTTCAGGAACGGATTAATTTCGTTAACCACGTTTACATCATATATATATATATATATATATATATAATTCGAAAGAAAATTTTGATATAACAATGGGATCTTTAGACTCTACCGAGTCTTCAAATCTGGTTGCCTTATCTGTGCTATATAATCTTACGGCCCATAAAGATATAAATACAGAAGATATTAGATTATACAGGTATGATTGCCTTATGGTAGCGAGGGATTCCACAAATTTTAAAATAAATAAAAAGAGAAAGTTAATATATAGAGAATTTAAAACCTTCAATTTAAAAGTCACTCTTAATACAAATATAGAAAAAGTATATTTCCTCGATGTGACTTGAGATTTAGAAAATAATATATTTTTTTAATCATATCACCCCGAGCAAGGCGGTAACGCCACTGATGTGCAGGGGGCTACATAGGAGTGAAAAGATTGGAAATGAGAAAACCGGAAACCGCATCCTAAACAGGAAACAAGGGATGAGTCTCTTCACCTGTTCAATAGACGTGGGTGGAGTGTGAACCGGGCGATAGTTTAGTCTATCTACTCCAATTGAAAAAAAAAATGTGAGAAGATTGGAAAAGAGAAAACCGGAAACCGCATCCTAAACAGGAAACAAGGGATGAGTCTCTTCACCTGTTCAATAGACGTGGGTGGAGTGTGAACCGGGCAATAGTTTAGTCTATCTACTCCAATTTAAAAAAAATGTGAGAAGATTGGAAAAGAGAAAACCGGAAACCGCATCCTAACCAGGAAACAAGGGATGAGCCTCTTCACCTGTTCAGTAGACGAGGGTGGAGTGTGAACCGGGCGATAGTTTAGTCTATCTACTCCAATTTAAAAAAAGTGAGAAGATTGGAAAAGAGAAAACTGGAAACCGCATCCTAAACAGGAAACAAGGGATGAGCCTCTTCACCTGTTCAATACCAACCATACGAAAAACCAATTACAAATCCTTTATAAATCCACCCAAAATATAAATATCCTCTATCCATTACTAAGCATATACCCTCATCCATAAAATATAGAATCAGTAATTCTGCAAATGAAGAAATGTTTAATAAACATAGTAATTTTTATAATACTGCCTTAAAAATAGTACATAAAAAAGCCCAAATATTAAATATGTAAAAGAGAAGATCTACCGACGAAGAAAAAATAGAAATAGAAAAACTATGTGGTATTCACCCCGTTTCACCCAAATAGTTAGCAATAAATAATTTAAAAAATTCCTCGCTTTGATTAAGAAATATTTTTCGTATAATAATTCATTAAGTAAGATTTTCAATAAAAATACTCTAAAATTACGTTGTAGCTGTACGGATATTCTGGAAAAATTATAAAAATCATAATATTTTAAATAAACATATAAACCAAATTGAAAATAAGAATCGTCCAAAAACTGAAATTAATGATTGAGACAGTAACAAATGTAATTCTAGAAACCCTATAGAGTGTTCTTTAGAAAACAAGTGCCATTGTTTATCAATGTACTGTTTGTCCTACGGAAAACCCAAGTAGTATAAAGATTTATATTGGTAGTACTAAGAATTCGCTGAAAAAAGGATTTTATCAACACATTTCTTCAGTTTAATAATAGTAAGTACAAAAATAGAATATTCCTAACCAAATATTTTTGGTATCTAAAAGAAACAAAAAATCCCACAATAAAATGGAAATTTTAAAAAAAAGGTTGAATATATATGCCTTTAAACGACCCATGCCCCTTGCATCTAAATGAAAAACTATATATTAAATTTATTAAGAATAAACGAAATGAAATAAATGCCATGTGTAAACATTGAAAAATGTTCACCTTGTAATGTGGTTAAAAGTTCTTCATTAACTTATATATATATACGATAATTTGCTTTGTATTATGATATAATATTAATAAAATAGGCATTAAAATTTTTACAAATTAAGAGTTTGTGAAAAAATTGGAAAAAATGCACTCTGAACCAAAATAAAAATAGTATAATCATACTCAAAGGTCACTTTAAGTCAGATTAAAAATATAAAATGTTTTCTTTCTTTTTTTTTTTTTAATGTTGGGATACAGAAAAAGCTAAAACAATAATCTTGTAACAAAAATAGATACATAATACCGGAAGTTATATGATAGTAATATTAAGTAAAAGCTATATTGTAGTAAATATTTTCTCGCAAATTACTCGAATATTGGGCCAGAAAAAGAAAATGCCGAAAATTCAACTCGCCAGTACAATCTCGTCAGACCCAAAAAAACTTTCTCTCGCGTCGAGAACAACGACTGCTTTTATAGGCCGATCAAATTTTTTCCATTGGCCGAAAACTCAGAGAGGACGCTAAATATTTGCGTATATTTTTATAGTGACTCCTACGACGGACTTTTTTTTTTAATATTCCGTCTTCAGCATGTTATGCGGAATATGTGCCACTTTTTTCTGTTTGGGTTTGTAATTTTCTTTTTCGCCGCATTTTCCGTCCTCGTATTAACGCGACGCGGTGTTGCTTGGTTTGACGAGGTAAGTCGCCGTTTTCTTCGCTATATATATTTACTAATGAATTGAAATGTTTAGTACAAATCATCAAACATCAATACTCTTCAAATAATTTTATTTTATTTTTTGTACGTGTATAAACGGCCTAGGTTTTGTAAATAAGGTTTTTCATACCCGACATTATCAGAAAATAAGTGCGACAACTATAGTAACTTCTACTCCAACAGTTTCTTTTCTCGCACTTCCCTACCACATGATTGCTTCCCGACGGCTACAATCTCCAGGAGTTTAAATGTAAGGTCAATAGACACCTCCTAACAGACTAACTCGCTCCCATTCTTTCAAACACTCTTCCCATCTGCTCAACCCTCATCCTCGGTATCCTTACGCATCTATCACCTTCCTTCTGACATTTCCTCTGTCTAACCACTCCTTCACTTTACCGTCCCCTATGTAGCCCCATGCGCAATAGTGGCAGTGGAATGCCTGGCTTGGGATGAAATGATTAAAAAAAAAAACAACAAAAAAACAAACAAACTTTAAAGCCAAGATACAAAAATTCAATAAAACATTAAATTCCGGAGAATATTTTCCTAAATTTTTAAGATTATTGGGTTGTTAAAATTATATATAAAAGAGTCTCCCGTTATTTATTCTTAAATTATTTTTTAGGGATAAAGTACCCCGTCAAACAACATTAGATAAACATCAACGATTTTATTAAACAGCTACTGACGTGTTGATAAACGATAATTTAAACTTAAGATAAAAAATATTTCTTTAAAATCATATTAATTATACATTAATTCAGCTAATATTTCTTAAAGTTTCAGAAAAGTATATTCTTTCAGAACATTTTTAATGAAGAAGAATACATTGCACTAAACGCAGGTAAAAAATGGCGCTAATATCTGAATCTTTAGCATATATATATATATATATATATATATATATATATATATATAAACTTCTTTCAGTCAATTAAAATTAGATTCGAAATAGTGCAAAGTATTTTGCTTATTGGCAATAATAACTTTAATCCAGGTAAGATTCAAAATTATTTTTATAAACTAATTCTTGAAGTTTTTATTTAGTTTTAATTTCAAGTTGAAAGATTAAATTTAATATTCTCAATAAGCAAAATATTTGACTTTGTTTCAAAACTAATTTAAATTAGTTTTGAAACTGGAAAAGGCGTTTCTTTTAGAATTTAAATCATAGAATATATAAAATTAAAACGTATATATATATATATATATATATATTCTAATTTTTTGCCCCGTAATATTTAATTTCAGACTAAGATTCACGCTTCCGTGCCGACCAAATTATTTAATTCAGTAACCTAAGCTATTTGCATCTCTGGCACGCACCAGTTGGCCCCTTTTATATAGATCACACTCTATGAACTGCCACCTGGTTAAAAATATATTTAGCTTTGCAATAATTTCAGAAGCAAAAGAAAATGAAAACGCTCTTTTGAAACTGTCAGCCATTATTACAATAATCGATGGCGGTCATTTCGGAGCCGATCTTTCTGATTATTTACGGATATAAACAAAATAAAGTCTGTAATTTGTTGATATAAGATAAAGCATTTCTCTTTTTCCGCTGACTTAATGGGAAAATAATTACCTTATATATTACCCAGAAAATGCTTACATTTCCTCAATTTTTTTATTTGCGTTTTACACTGCATTAAGTCTCTCAGAAATGATAATAATAGATTTATTCTACTTTTACTCGTTCGGCTTAATTTATTTATATGAATTTGGGATCCTTTATCCGCAATCGATACAAGTCGGTAAAAAAAAGGAAAGTATTGTCATCAGAGAACAAACGATTTTCATACCTTCTGACAAATATTATTACCTTGCCAAATACGACGGTATAAATAAATTTTCGGTCCGATACAATGTAATGAGATCGGAAAAGAAAGTATATTTATTATTGTTATTGCCCGTATCTTCCGTTTTAGTACAGATATGAATGACAAGTAGACCAGAATACTGTAAACAGGACACTACGTCAACAATTTCCCTCGCTGAATCCAAAGTCTACTTTGATGTTATTTATAACGTCATCTTTGGACAAAATAGGCTTACAGTCACATCACGTTGAAATAATAGTTCCCGTGCCATTACCGAAGTTAATCAACGTCGAGATGGGTGATCGCTTAGGAATACTAGGTATTATAACCTTTGATGTCCAAGTGGCGTAAAGGATATAACTTTCAATTGTTTATCGGGGAACCCAGTTCCAATTCCAGTTGGGTTCATTATATCTATCTAAACTTATTTATCAATGAAACTTTGTCTGTGTGTGTGTGCGTATGTATCCGTTACCTATAGACTCTGAAACGGCTGAACCGATTTTCTTGAAAATTTACACAGTTGTACTATAAGCGTCTGCGAATGTTCTTAGCTAGGTTTTGTGTCGAGGTACCCCCGATAAATACTGAAAATCGATAATCGAAAAAATCGGTTTAAAGAAGGATTGGTCCGTTTTTAATCAAATTTCATACACTCATAGACAAAGACAAAAGAAACGATATTCAGAAGTTTCAAGGTTGCAGTTCTTACAATAGTGCAGAAAATCAATGATATATATATATATATATATATATATATATATATATATATATATATATATATATATATATATCGATACCAGGAACTCATTACCAGGAAATCAAAATTTGACTTACATCCATTCATTTTTCTTTCAGTCTACGGTTTCGTTTTAACTGGAAACAACTATTGCTTTTTAGTCTTTCGTGCCAACGTCCAAAGAGTCTGAGCTCCAGGACCATGGATTAGTTTTAAAGCTTTCATTACACCCGAGGAACGCCGGGCTATACTGCTAGTGTGCAAATAACCTTGAAAAATGTATGAATCTACCTCTTTTTCTCCCAGTTAGAAGTTAATTAGAAAGAAACTACTATCACCAAAATCATTATTATCGCCTCTCCAAAAAACATTCTTATTATCTAAAAGTATTTTTTACTTTATATAAGCTGCAAAGGTTTTTTAAGCCGTAGAAAACGAATAATCACTGAATCAAACAATCAATACACTAGACGCCGAAAACTTCAGAACTTGAATTTTAATTAATAGCCATTGTACTTTCACCTTTTCTTGAAATCTCTCATCCGCCCGTGTATTGCACATATATAAACCTACCATCCGTATTGAATACTGCTTCCACATCAGGTCGGGTGCCTCTGCTATTCACCTCGGGGTTCTTGACAAAATGTAACGGAGAATCTGTAATGTGATTGATGTCGACTTGGCAGCTCGGCTGCTGTCGCTCTCTCGCCGGCGTGATCGGCACTTCCATGTGCCTCTTCTACAAAAACTTTCACGGCTTCTGCTCCAATGAACTTAGTTCACTGGTACCCTCTAGGTATAAATTTACACGAGCTACTAGATTAGCAACTAGGTCCCACCCTTTTACAGTGAAACCGATAAAATGTAACCTAATTTTTACTCTAATAGTTTCTTTTCTCGCACTTCCCGCCCGTGGAATTCCCTTCTATATACTTGCTTCCCCGACAGCTACAATCTTCAGTAATTAAAATGTAAGGTCAATAGACATCTCCTATCCCACTAACTCGCATCCTTTCTCTCAAGTTCTTTTCTCCGCCCACTCCACCCCCATTACACCGGTATTCTCATCCGTCTATTACCCTCCTCCCCACATCCCCTATAATTAACCCTTTTTCTCATCACTTTCCCTTATGCAAACCCATGCGCAACTGCCTTAATTGGGGGGAAATGATTTTAAAAAAATCTAACATTGTAATCGAAGCTTGTATTTCTTTTCTCTCTCTCTCTCTTTCTCTCTCTCTCTCTCTCTCTCTCTATATATATATATATATATATATATATATATATATATAATTTCCCCTGACGAGCCGAAGGGTGAAACCTAGGCCCTCACTTAGATTTTCTGTCTATATATATATATATATATATATATATCAGTAAGAGTAAGAAAAATGAAGTAACAATCCACAGTTCGTAGCATTTACTTTGTAAAAGTGATCAATACAAAGTAAAGCAATATATTATTGTAATATTTTTATTATAATAGTTATTATAAAAACATTTTACATCGCTACTAAGATACTATCATGCTTCAATACTATTAATTGTATTTCACCAAACAATGCTTGCTCATTCAGTAAAATGAATTAGAGCACTCTGGCTATTGTGCGCGTATAATGATAATATACACGCTAAAAAGTCTGCCGTCTTCTACCGAACGCCCATAGCCCAGAGGTAGAATCGCCGACTGACGCCAATTCAGTCGGGTTTCAATCCTGGGTGAAAAAGCAATCGGAGTCTAATCCTACTGATTAGCTGTGATACAGCGAAACAGATCTGTCTGCAGATGACTATATATATATATATATATATATATATATATATTGATTGTTTAATACTTAGTTTTTAGTCCTAATAGGGTTAGACCAGTACACATTTGTATTAAAAAGTGTTTTATACAATTATATTGTAGAACGTTTGAATATTTTGAAATAGCTCTTTTAAAAATGAAATATATAAATATATATGTATATACATTGTGGCGTTAAAGACAAAAAAATTAATATAACTGACCAGGACAAATTTTAAAAAACACCAGTCGACCGGTTTCGTCTCTTCTTATCAGAACTGTAAAATGGGGGAAAATTAAGTAAAAAAAAAAAAAAAGAAAATCTTTCATGGGTGAAATGAATGAACGGAAAGGGAAAAACTTTTTTGATTTCTGATAAAAGTTATTACATCTAAAGATGCTAGAGACCCAGCAGAGCAATCTCAAGCAAACAGTCTCCTTGTTTACAAAGTGAGGGCTGCCAGAACCTGATAAACAGCGTCTTCAACACCTTCAGATGAAGCAATGAGTGTGATGTGGCCGAAACGAAATCCGAAGCACAAGTCGGATTATTTATCAGATGATCCACTATGGAAAACCCGTATATATTTCGAATGGCATCACCAAACCAAAAATTCTTGTTGTGTATTTTAGCAGGCGCATGTTTAATCCTAACATTAAAACGTTTCGTCATTCTACCTATGTAGTCGACTCCACAACTACATTTAAAATGATAAATCACGGAATTAATATGGTTCATGTGGGGTAGAACGTTTTTACACATAAATGGAAGGACTGATCTAGTTTTTAACAAAACACGCACATTGGCTGGATAATAACACTCACATGAACTTAATGAAATACGCTTGGTTAAAGTCTCACTAACACTACCCAATCACGGTATTCAGAGATTTTTCAGCCGTTACTAGTTTAATTTCGTTAAGTTGAGAAATCTTCCTGCAAATAACCGATTGAACAATGTCCAATGGTTACCCATTGCTCACAAAGATATTATTTATACAACTAATTTCATCTTTTAAGGTGTCATCTGAAGAAATCATTAACGCCCTATGGGTCAAATTCTTAATCGAATTAATTTTTGTCGTTGAGAACAAAAAGAGTCCCCTCGGGTATCAATAGGTTAAGTGCTATACGTAATACACGCTTGAGTGATCGTGTCTCGAAAGAGACATGACTGACTGGGCAGATGATCATCCCACAGTAGGTTGCCATTACTTTCTGCGGTAGACTGGAACTCAATCTGTCCTGTTATTTAGCCCATAACTGGAGAGAAGAGACGAATTAATACTTTTCCCAAAGGTATTTGCACGTAAGTGAACGCAAAGAATTCAACTGGAATTTGAACTCGGTTCTCCGAGAGACCCGTAAAGATAGACTTCCTATACAGAAGTAATAAATGAGGAAGGTGTTCTATCAACCAGAACATCTAAGAAGGGCAAAAAAGAATTGACCACCTTATCTACCGTAAATCTAGGGGCATAATGAACACCAGTGAGTAGGGAGAAGAATTGGTCGACCTCAGATTCATTGTTGAAAACACAAAGGGGATCACAACATAACGGAAGTAGACCGTGGGCCTGGACGAACAGTAGACTCTCCTCATGAAAGCCCACAAATATATTAGCCAAAACAGGGCCCAAAGGGCAACCCATCGATTCACCATCAATCTGACGGCACATGATATTGTAAGAACTGGGCCCTGTAATATTCCCCACTCTAAAATATAGGCTTGAATTTACTTTATTAATTTTTAATTTTTATTTATTTTTTAATAGGAGTATATAAGTTCGCCAATCGCCCGATTTATATACATACTCCGTCTTTTGAAAAGGAATAGCGGTTTATCCCTTGAATTGGGTTTTCCTAAAATCTTTTCATTCTATTTCACCTTAGGAATCAGTTGAATCTTAGTACTATTATCGCCTTGCTTGAGTAGACTTGATTACAAAAATTTTTCTGTTTTATATATATATATATAAAATTTTTTATCACTTTAAACGTTATTTTTTTAGTGGATACCCAAATTTAAATAAACGCTCCATTTATTTATTAAACAGTATATTTATTTATTTATTTATTTTCGTCTACCGGACTGAAGATCTTATTAAAGAAACATTAGTGCTCACCAGCATATTTTTTTTGATAAAATTTCACAGGCTGGTAGTCAAAAATAAATAAACTCAGCTTCTACTCAAATATTAGTATCCACGAAAAATTATGTTTAAAATCATTAAATCTGTCGGATTATTATTTAGATCAGCCAGTTAAGTGCCATAGGTAATACTCACATTGCAATCATGCTTCTCCACTACTTCCTCACCTAAATCACTGGTGACTCTTTCAGTTAAGAGTCGTACGTGATACACGCTTGGGCGATCAAGTCTCTTTCACTGACTAGGCAAAAGATTTTCCCGCAGTAGGTTGCCTTTTTTCCTGCGGTAGACTGGTTGGCAACCAATTCTATAGAATCCAATCTGTACTGATAATAAACCCATAGCTGGTGGGAGAAGAGATAGATTACTACCTATCCCGATATTATTTGCGAGTAAGTGAATGAACGAATTCAAGTGGAATTTGAACTCGGTTCTCCGATTTCTCATTCATAGCCGATATTTATTACACCACAACGCACATTCATCGGTCGTCTTTTGACCTAAAACAGTGATATCGATGTGCGTTGTGGTGCAGTGGATATCGGCTCGGGACGAGAAATCGCGGAACCGAGTTCGAATTCCAGTTGAATACATTTCATTCACTTACGCACAAATACCCTTGGGAAAGGTATTAATCCGTCTCTTCCCTCCAGTTATGGGTTAAATAGCAGGACAGATTGGGTTCTATAGCCTTGGTTGGCAACCAATCTACCGCAGAAAGCAATGGCAACCTACTGCGGGATAATCTTCTGCCCAGTCAGTCATGTCACGAAAGAGACATGATCGCCCAAGCGTGTTTCACGTATGGCACTTAACTGACTGCGACAATTCGTTCAGTGAAAAGTGGATATTATTTCAAGTCTTTATAAGGCATAACGTTTAAGTCAATAGGAAACATAAGGATATAAGTTACTAGATCGAAACAACGAGAGATTGTTCTTCATGTGTCGTGTCCTTTCAAGACGTAGGTGATTATGGACCCCCACTTACCGCTATCTCTTGTCACTCTTAACACTTTTCCTTTTGCTATCTCTCCCAAACTCTGCTCCGCAATCCACTTGTTTAAGCCCATCTAGTATGTCTCGCGTTGGTTTCACCTGTCGCTCTTTCCTCTCGATGTAGTGTCTCGATCAAGTTTGTTTCTCTAGAACCTATTACAACTGAGTAGTGAGTTAGATTATCACTGGGTGTCCCATACTTTCGGCCTTGTGCCACATCTAAGCGGCGCTTAGAAAATGAAACAGTTATGAATAAGTTCGGTTTTTCTCTTGTTTTAAATTAGGAATCAAGTAGCTGAGTGTTTTATGATAATTCCGGCTTTTAGTTATTTTTTCATACACTTTCTTTGTCGGTATACCCTCTTCGAAATGGATTTGGTGCCAAGTTAATTTATTTACTTTTCTTCTTGATAACAATAAGGAGGTGCTCAGGATAGCTAAGTGCTTAAAAAAACGCACACAGAGAAAATACTGTAGTGTCTTTATCTAAACTAATTCTTGCACTGAAGCGTCAAACTGACGAGTCTGTTAAGAATTGGTTCATCCTGAGGTCTGAAAAATCTTACATCATATGCAAGTTTCCCTTAATTATTACAATAGAAAAGACCCCTTCTGTTTTTTGGGATAAGCACTTATGATTATAAGAATTGTTCGGACAATCTAAATTAGATTTTGTTAATTTTTTGTCACAAGAAATTATCTGTCAATAGATCGAACTGCCTTAATGTGTAAAATTCTCATCTGCAATCATTATACTACCCCCCCATCTTCAGTAAGAAAAATCTATAAATTGTTTAGACCCTTTCACGTATTGTTTTGTGGCTTTGTTCCGAGTATATATTTTCTGGCACTTGCTCAACGATCCTTTACGAGAAGTCGAACTATTATTTAATTATCTCCTGTAATTTTAATCGACCCAGTTTGAAGATTTGCTCGTACAAATTAAATTTTTGCTGCTACTTTAAAAATCATTTCTTAAGCCAAAAGACGTTGCATCGCAAAGAAGATCCAGAAACAGCATTCAAAGAGTTTTAATCAAAAGCCATAAATGACCTTGTTCTAAAAATCGAACATTATTTTCTGAACAAGCTAATATTACTTTAATCAAAACACTGAGTTACTTCAACCAATGCTTTTTTTAAAAAAATAAATGACTTGATCCGAAGAATTGTGAGTTTAATAACTGGCCACAGCAGAGAGAAACAAAAACTCTGATAGTTAGGTGACTAAAGTGAAATAACTGAAACTGAGATATCCGGAAGAGGCATGGTACAGGAAATTAGAACAATCTACTCAAGTGGATGAAATTAAGAGTTCAGTTCAAAATTTCAACATATATCACCTGAAGAAGGTCGGAACATGCAACGGTCGAAACATCATGAATATGACAATAAAAATGAGGACAACAGTTTGAACAATGTAAATAGTTCATATATATATATATATATATATATATATATATATATATTGTGTGTATGTGTGTGTGCATGCGTGTGTGTATGAGGAATAAGATAGAGCAAAATAATCTCTCGCCCCCTGACTATCACTTTTTCAATATTCTTAGCCAAAAGGCATTCTGTTGAAAAAAAAAAAAATTACAGAAACCGCATTCAAAGAATTTCATCGAATCTTGTATCTTGTAACTCCATGGCAAAAATGTATAGATGTTCAAGGTTCCGGTTTTGGCTGATGTAAGCATTTATCAAATGCATTAATTCAAGTATAAAAATAGATTCTAAAATCGGACATTAATTTCTGAACAAACCCTTTAATTTATTTAACTCCGTATTGCGTAAATTAAGGTCGCAGAGCTTGTGGTCCTTCTTATGTTGTTATATATTTACCGTATTTTCCGGGTTTTTTCCTTATAAAATGCCCTGAAAAATATCTGTGATTCTTCCAAGAGGAAGGAATGTGTCATCTACCACGATGGTTACCACCATGATATGGATGATAGTGAGGGTCATTTACTGTACTTGACTGTCAGTAGTGATTCTTCTTCTTCTTCTTCTTCTTCTTCTTCTTCTTCTTCTATGTGCCCTGTCCCTTCAGGACGTAGGCGATCATGGTTCTTCACGTCTCCCTATCCCTTGTGGCTCTTAGTATGTTTGTTCCTGTTTATCCTGGCAACCCCCGTTCCGTCATCCACCTGATCAGACCTTGCAAATATGTTATCCGTTGCCTTCCTCTGTCTCTCTTTCCCTCTATCTGAACAGTCAGTATCAGGTTCTCCAGGCTCTCCTTCCTCATTGCGTGTACCAGGAACTTCAGTTGTCTCTTCCTGATGTTCAGTATTAATTTCCTTTTGGTTGTCATTCTTTCCAACAGCTCATTGTTGCTTGCATGCTCAGTCCACGATATCCGCAGCATCCTTCTGTAGAACCACATTTCCGCTGCTTCCAGTTTTGTCCTCATTTTCGATGATATTGTTCAGCATTCACTGCCGTATTGAAAAACTGACATCACGTAGCAATCCAGCACTCTTTTCTTTGTTTCTAGGGAAATTTTCCTGTGTGTTTGTACTTTACTCAGTATTCTGAAGATAATAGTTTAGAGCTTTTACATGAATCCAGTAGTGACGAGTTTTGGGAATTTGAGGATAGATAAAATTTCTTTGTTTGTTTTATATTTTTACATGCATATTTTAAAAAGTTTGAATTCAATTTTATGAAAATAAAACCATCCTTGGTCAAAGAAATATATATAGTATATTTACTAACGATCAACTATTATTTTCATTGCCATCCAAACAAAATCGGACAAGTGAATAATGTAAACAATAAGTGTCGCCGGGATGCATGGTGAATGCGTTGTTATCTGGCAATCACTTTTTTGTTTGAAAAATTTCTTTCCAATATTAAGGTGCGTTTTCCAAGCCGCAGTGTCTTGTAAGCCAGAAAATACGGTAAATGTTACACGGGTTTTCCCCATATGTACAAATCGTACGCGGAGCCTGGTCAACTACATGTTCAGGTGCGGGGCTGAAAATCGTACGCGGAGCCTGGTCAACTACATGTTCAGGTGCGGGGCTGAAAATCGTACGCGGAGCCTGGTCAACTACATGTTCAGGTGCGGGGCTGAAAATCGTACGCGGAGCCTGGTCAACTACATGTTCAGGTGCGGGGCTGAAAATCGTACGCGGAGCCTGGTCAACTACATGTTCAGGTGCGGGGCTGAAAATCGTACGCGGAGCCTGGTCAACTACATGTTCAGGTGCGGGGCTTCTTATTTCATGTGTCATGCACATTCAGGACGTAGCCCTTCACATCATCCTGTCCCTTGTAGTTCGTAATAACTTTTGTATTTCTCTTATTTCTCCCAAACCCTGTTTTGCCATCCATTTGCTTATGCCCAATAAATGTCACGTGCTGTTTTCCCCTGTCCTTTTTTACTTTTATGCGTCCTGTGAGTATCAGATTTTCTAAGCCTACCTTCCACATTATGTGCCCCTGAAAGTTTAACAGCCAATTCCTAAGGTAAAGTATAAGTTTCAATTTTTTGCTTCCACTCTCTCCAAAACCTCTTCGTTCATCGCATGTTCGGTCCATGGTATTCTCAGTACCCTTCTTCGAGTATCTTTTTCGTCTTTGTAAAGATAGTCCAGTATTCGCTGCCATAGAGACAGACAGATATCACGTAGCAGTTCAATACCCTTTTCTTTGTTTCTAATGAAATTTTACTACCTTCGGGCAGATCTGAAGCAGACTACCACCACCTTTAAACTTTTCGTTTTTCTTTTTTTTTTATTACTTTTTGTCAGTGCAATCATATCGGTTACACCCGAAACTTTCCGACTGAAAAAAAAAATTGGAAAAATTTCAACATTTAAACAATTTCAAGGTGGGGGGCTCAGTTTTTCATACAACCTTATAGTAAATCGATCCTATTTTTTTTTTTTGCTTGCGCATATTCAACAACTGAATCCTTTGCGAAATTTTTGAATAAAGCCATTCTTGGAGTTTCCGAGGAAGATGCCATCGTAAGAACTGAAGAAAACTTGAAAAAGACAAAAACAAGAGCAAAATCAGTCAGTTAAGTGCCATACGTGAGACACGCTTGGGCGATCATGTCTCGAAAGAGACATGATTGACTGGGCAGAAGATTATCCCGCAGTAGGTTGCCATTGCTTTCTGCGGTAGACTGGTTGCCGACCAAGGTTATAGAACCCAATTTGTTCTGTTATTTAACCCATAACTGGAAGGAATAGACGGATTAATACCTTTCCCAAGGGTATTTGTGTGTAAGTGAATGCAATGGATTCAACTGGAATTCGAACTCGGCTCACCCGGTTTCTCGTTCCGAGCCGCTCGTCCCAAAAAAACAAAAGAAAAGCGACCCCAGCGCGAGTGGTTCCAAAATGGAGAATTGATTTACTATATGAGAAACTGAGCCCCCACCTTAAAAATTGTTTAAATATTGAATTTTTTTTCAAATTTGTTTTGATAATGTTTATGTAATAACAGATAAGACTTCGCTGAAAAAAAGTAAAAAAAAAAAATTAAAAACAACAAATTGAAAGGTGGTGGTAGTTTCCTTCAGGTCCGCCTAACTTTGGTTTTAGTCATCCCAGTATGCTTTTCGGATCTCATTGTCACCATTTCCATCATGTTAGAAAACTTCCTATGTGTTTCAATTTCTTTATCTGCTTGATTTTAATATACCGGACCTGTACCTTTTTACTCATGGTCCTGCTTTCTGTCTCCATGTACTTTATTCTTGGTCCTTTGTTCTCATTTTCCTTCGCTACATTCTGAAGATAGTTTTGTAGTTTCCTTTCTGTTTTTGCTATCTACACTTCTTCATCTGTATGTCATATATGAAATGATTGTTGCCGCCAATGATGTATCCGGGCAGGTTTTCCAGTTCTCTCAGAACTGGTTCACTGTACATGTTGAATAAATCCGGTGAGAAGACACATCCTTGTCTTACACCCCTTTCTATTTTTTAGCAGCAGATTTCCTGTCCGTATGCAGGTCGATTGTTGCCAGTATAGATTCTTGATTATTCTAATATCTTTTCCGAATATTTCAAGGCTGTTGAGCAGCTCAAACAGATTTCTGGGGAGTACTTTATTGAACACAGTCTATAAAGTACAGTTTAAACGTCTTTCTGCATTTCACACTCCACCCACGTCTATTGAACTGGTGTAGAGGCTCATCCCTTGTTCCCTGTTTAGGATGTGGTTTCCGGCTTTCTCTTTTCCAATCTTTTCACTCTTACGTAGCCCCATGCACATCAGTGGCATTACCGCCCTGCTCGGGGTGATATGATTAAAAAAAAAATATTGCGCTTTCTGATAACATTTTGAGCAAAAATATCGAGGTTCTTTTTCCGGTTTCTTTGACAAATCAGTATTGTTCTTTTCCTATCTTTGGCCTGATTTTGCTGGGTGCTCTATTCATCAGAATTCGGATAATGAGTTTTATTATGTGGCTCATTAGGCTGAGTGTTCGGTGGAGTCCACAATCATTTGCACCTGGTTTCTTAGGCAGTGATATGTAAATAGATTTATTAAGGTCTGCCGGTATGTCACCATTGTTGTAGATTTCATTTATTATTTTTATAGTCTTGTCTCTGCCGAAATCGTCTAAGGCTGCCAGCATCTCTATTACAATCCCGTCCGGTGCGATCGCTTTGTTTATGTTCAATTTGGCCAGTGTAGCTTCAGCTTCAATTTTTAATATTTCCTTACCCGTCAGTATTTTTGTGTATTGGCGGTTTTTCTCTTTCGTCGTGGACGGGGTCTCTTATATATTCGTTCCATCGCTGAAGTATTTTTCTCTAATGTGAGCGTGCCGTCCTTGGATTTTATACCGCCTGCAGATGGGCATATTTTTTTTTGTCCTGTTAGTTCTATTATTTTGTATGCGTAACTCCTGTTTGTCTCTCTATTTCTGCACATGTTTTGTTGAACCATTTCCTTTTAGCCTGTCTGTATTTGTTCCTTATTTTCTTGTCTATTTTCTGTATTCCGTTCCAAGTCTTGGCATTGTTTTCTGTCTCCTTTGCATCATGTCGAGAATCTCAGTTGTTTTCCATTTGTTTTATTTTTTTCGTCCATTTTACTTTGGGATAATGTCACAAAAACTTCTCTTCGTGTGTATAAGTTCGAGGATTTGTCAGTTTCCATTTCGTCTATCGCATCTTCTTTTCAAGCTATCCATATATTTTTCTTTCAGGTTCGGATCGTTCAAGAGTCTGTTCTGTTGCGATTTGGGTGCTGCGTTAGGATTCTTCAGTTTCATTCTTAGTTTGCCTATAACCGGAGTAGGCATTTAGATAGGTTTTGCAGTAAACAACTACATTCTTGAATCTCTTGTTGATAGTTATGTAGTTAATTTGGTTTTTAGTTCTTCCCCCTGGGCTACTCCATGTTTATGATCTTGGAGTTTCTTTGAGTCAGGTATTGGCAATTACTTGGTCATTTGTCATGCACCAGTGAACCCGTTTTTCTCCGCGTTCGTTGCTGAAGTCCGAATTCACAAGTTATTTTTCCTTCTCTCTTAAAGCCTATTTTTACATTCAGGTCTGTCATGATAATTATGATTTCTTTTGATACACGATTATAATAGATATGTTGAAAAATCTTCCTTTCAGTGTAACTGCACGAATTCTTTAAAATAACTGACAGTATCTCAGAACGCATTTTTTCATGTCTTCATGTGGTATCAATACAACTCCATTTAATTTTTATCTCCACCTGCATATATAATCTTGTGTCAACTGACAAAATATCCATTGTTTGGCCACCTGGCTTCACAAACACCTAAAATATTGACATTTAACGAACTCATTTCTTGTTTTACATTTTCTAACTGACCACAGTTTCTTAACGTTCTAACGTTCCATGTTCCAAAATTTTATTTTTGTTTGATGCCAATAGTCCCTAGATGACGGTGAGGGTACACCTGTTACCCATGTCGTTGCTTACCGCACGAGCAGTTGATTCTCATAGACTTAACCCCCTAGACACCATTATATCTCATATTTTGTTTGATAATTACCATGATGTTTCTTGGGATTAATAGTGAAGAGTTTTCTATTTGCCTTCTCCACGGCGATTTATTGAGACACCGCTTCTAGTTAGCTATCAGTTGACTCATAGAGAGTTCAATCTCCCTTTTTAGGGTCTTATTTTTAATCCTACTGGATTCACTCGTAAGAACATGGAGTGCAGTATTCGCTTTAGTCACCGACACGTACGGTGAAATACGTACTTGCACACACTCACACACACACGCGCTTACACCCCCTATATATATATATATATATATATATATATATATATATATATATATATATATTCCCGCCACGCAAATAGGTATATGTACCTGACCGCTTGTGTGAAAAAAAAATCTCCCTCTGCATTTGTTACGAGGAAAGGTTTTATGGATCAGAGTCAGAGGAGAATTAAATAATTATCAAGTTTTAACTTAGTATATGCCCAAATACACATGACTGCGTTTTCATATTCCTTCGCCAGTCTCCAGCAAAAAATATCATTAAATGCTGCAACCCCAATAGATTAACATTAAGTTAATAAGTGCATTATCAGTACGGACGCTTCTCTTCATAACTCGAAACAAACACTTGTCAACAACGGATTTCCAAATTAATTTGGTTGACGACCACATTAGACTTTTTATTTGTCTAACTTGACCAATAACAACAATAAACACACAGATATTAACAATAACAATAATATTTTCTACAAAAAACAAATGCATAGCAATTATAAACAGGGCTAATCTTTACTTCGAAACATCATCTGAAAAAATACAAAACTCCAGTCGACTTAGACGAAAAATTAAATTAATCATTTTTTATACAGAATTTAAAACGGTTAACCTCATCGTCAAAAGTAACAATTCAGCTAAAAGATCTAAACTACAGCGAACTGATATTATTTACGAATGATTAACTTGATTGCGATAGAAGTTAGTCAATCGCTGTTGCCCTCCCCTGCTTAGGCATATTTGCGTTTTATCAACGCCAAAAGAGCCAACTACAGCAGCTAACCTAAGCATACCTTAGTTACAGTTTCAGTGAAAGAACGAATAATCTCCTAAGCGCAGGAGTTGGAATATTTGAGTTACAGATATTATCCATTTTATCTGTTGCTCTTGTTGAAAGTCCTCAACTGATGTCGTTTCTGTTATTTGTTACAGAATGTTATTTTTTCGTTTTAAATGATTTTTTCGGATGTATTGATAATTATTATATGGAAGCATAGCAAGTAATTCTTCTATAGGTCTGAATTGGAAAAGGTTTTATTATAATGCACTGTAAATTATTTTATTACTTACTTTATATTAAATTATTGCTCAGTTCACACTCCTCTCGGTCTTTTAAACCGGAGAGAAATTTTATTCTTTTTAATCTGTTTAGAATTGGGTTTTTAGTTTCTTTTCCTAATTTAATCTTGTTCTCTTTCACGCCCTCTTGTGCCTAAGTAGCATTATCACCTTGCTTGGGGTGAAATGATTAAACATCAAAAGAAAAAGAAAAAACGATTCCATTGAACATTTTTGGGCACCTCGACGTGGTGTAATGGTTTGCAAGCTTTCTTCGCTAGAAACATTATGAGTGAGTTCGATCTTCATTGACCTTGTGCCACATCTATGCTAATCTTTTCTGGATATCTCGACGTCGTGTAAAGCTTGCCTCGCTAGAATCATTACAATTGAGTAGTGAGTTTTATCATCACTTGGTGCTCCTTACTTTCGGCTTTGTGCCACATCTAAGATGCGCTTACAAAAAATTTTCATTTAACATCATTTTACTATAAGAATGCGTTTTAAATTTTTTTTAATCATATCACACCGAGCAAGGCGGTAACGCCACTGATGTGAAGGGGGCTACGTAATAGTGAAAAGATTGGAAAAGAGAAAGCAGGAAACCACATCCTAAACAGGGAACAAGGGATAAGCCTCTTAACCTGTTCAATAGACGTGGATGGAATGTGAACCGGGCGATAGATAGATCTATCTACTCCAATTAAAAAAAAACAAAAAAAAACAAAGTGAGAAGATTTGAAAAGAGAAATCCGGAAGCCACATCCTAAACAGGAAACAAGGGATGAGCCTCTTAACCTGTTCAATAGACATGGGTGGAGTGTGAACCGGGCGATAGATAGATCTATCTACTCCAATTGAAAAAAAAAGTGAGAAGATTGGAAAAGAGAAAGCCTGGAACCAAATCCTAAACAGGGAACAAGGGATGAGCCTCTTAACCTGTTCAATAGACATGGGTGGAGTGTGAGCCGGGCGATAGATAGATCTATCTACTCCAATAAATAGATCTATATACTCCAATATAGATCTATCTACTCCAATGATTTTACTATTAGAATCCATTCTAAAAATGTTTTTAAAAATGCATCGTTTACTGTCGGTATACGCTAGAAATTATTTTATGCCATTAACAGAAAACATTTTCTATTGCATATATTTTTCATTCATATGAATGCTCCCATATTTTTTCCTTTCTAATCAAAAAGACCTTTATCTAAAAAAATAATTTTGGCACAGAAGCGCCAAGCTGACGCGTGCGTTCAGAGCTTCCTAATCTAGAGATCTGCAACGAGAGGTCTTACGCAGAGAGGCTTTTGATCATACGACCTCACACGGCAGACCAGGACTACTTTCATTATCAGTAATCTGCACTGGATAATTCTTAAATAATAAACACATGTGGACTCAGCACCTTGGTTAGAACAACAGATTAAAAAAAAAAAGAATACAAATCATTTTGTTGATGATTTCCACCATATTTGAGGCACCATACAAGATTTAAATTATTTCATACGCAGATCTTTGTAGCATCAGGCTGGTACCTTTATAATACCCACTAGAGCTATGAGAGGTGAATATGATTATTTACCTCACTGCAGATGTGTAATTAACGAGCACAACAAGAATAGGGATTTGAGGCTTAAAGATTGAAAACTTGGAACAAAAACAAAATTCAAAAAGACAAGATTGGTAGCATATCATTTTTATGGCAACTTCTCTTTTCAATGATGCTCCGACAAGTTTCAGCGCACTACTTGGTTGGCTTTTAGGTATCATTGTTTTCCTGTTAGAATAGTTAAATGTAACCGCAATTTCTAATCTAAAAGTTTCTTTTCTCGCACTTCCAGCCTGTAGAACTCCCTTCTGCTTACTTGCTTCCCTGATTGCTACAATCTCCAAAAATTTAAATGTAACTTGAATTACTATCTTCTTCTTGAACCCCGTTCACCTTTTATCCTTTACTCAATAACAGTTGTACCCAGTTTTTTTTATCTTAATTAAATGACCCAATGCGCACTAGTGGAGGTCTCTATTGCTTGGGGTGAAATGATGAAAAAGAATCGTTTCGAGAAAAGATCTTACTATAAAACAATACTCATCTCTAAGTTTCGTTGTGTTCTGAACGCGCCTCCTTTTCCATGTTAATCAAACGTAATAAACACTATAACATTGATACCAATCGTGCTTAATTCGTTCGAGTTTTTATGAATGAATGCTATCGGAAACTAATTTTGCATTTATCTTGAATTAAAATAAAAATGGACTCATTTCGTTCAACAAAACACATACAACTGATTTTTAAACAATCACAGATGCCTGAGCGAAAAGCCTACGAAAGCAACTGTAAGATTTACTAACAAATTTAAGCAGAAGCTTATAATGCATTATTTTTCTAAGTTAGATTTAGAGCTGAAAAAAACGTTTATTTTATGGTAGTGGATGCGATATAAACGACATTTTTCAAACACACTTTGTTGAACGACGGAAGTCAAGTAACGCAATCGCTAAAAATCCAGTTACCATAAATTAAATAAAAATAACACCGTCGCCACAATTGTTTTTAAATTTTCATTAAGAGAATGTTCGTAAGACGGGGATTTCGCTAGAAAGAAAGAAAGAAAGAAAGAAAGAAAGAAAGAAAGAAAGAGAAAGAAAGAAAGAAAGAAAGAATACACTGGCAGTGTGAGAAACAAATACGAAGACGATATCGGAAATGGAAATTCGAAATGGAACGCACTTAAAGAAGTGCTAGTGACATCAGCAAATAACATAGTCTCAGAAGAAATCAAATGCAGAAGAAAAAAAACGAGTGGATGACTGAAGAGATTCTTGACGTGATGCAAAGAAGACAGAAAAAAATGCCAAAATATGGAACTGAATACAAAATAAATAAATAAATAAATAAATAAATAAATAAATAAAAAAACGACAAAAAGAAATAAGGATTAATTGCAAACAGGCTAAAGAGGAATGGCTCAACAACAAATATACCGAAGTTGAGAGACTGAGCAGGACTAATAATGGAGAAATGCATAAAGAAATAAGGGAACTGACAGGACAAAGAACATGCTCTTCAACAAGATGTATAAAATCCAAGGATATAACGATCATATTGGAGAAAGAGGAAATAGTCCAGCGATGGGAAGAATATAGGAAAGATCTCTTCCACGACAAAAGAGAGCAACCGATAGTAAAAAGATGCTGACGGACCGGAAATCCTAAAATCCGAAGTGTAAGCTGCAATGGCCAAACTGAATAGAAACAAAGCAGCTAGATCAGACAGCATTGTAATAGAGATGCTGAAGGGCTTAGATAATTTTGGCTTAGAGAAAATAAATAAATGAAATCTACAACAATAATAGCAGATGACCTAAGTAGATCAGTTTTTATAGCTCTGCCTAAGAAGCCAGGCGCAAGCAAATGTAAACTCTACCGAACAATCAACTCATTGTCCGAATCCTGATGATAGAGTTCGAAGGAGAATCAGGCCGAAGATAAGACAAAAAACAGTGCGGTTTCGTCAAATACTCTTGAACAGAGAATATGATATTTATGTTTAGGATGCTATCGGAAAGGGTGATACAAATGAAAAATGACATTTACCTGGGTTTTGTAGACTATGCCAAGGCGTTCGATAAAGTATGCCATACAGAATTGATAGAAATGCTCGGTAACCTCGGCATATTTGGCAAAGACATTAGAGTAATCAAGAACCACCACTAGTAGCAAACCGCCTACATACGGACATTCGGCAGATGTACAAAGATAGAAAGAGGCATAAAACAAAGATGTGTCATTTCACCAGATCTATTCAACTTGTACAGCGAGACTATTCTGAGGATCCCAATCTTAACAACATAAGATACGCAGACGATACAGTCCTGATAGCCGTCACAGAAAGAAAACGACAAGACCCCCTAAAAACGGTAGATGAAGAAAGTCGAAAGAAGGGACTACAAATAAACTAAAAACTGTAAGAAACATGTAATGAGGAAAGATGGCTTGGGAAATCTAATATTCACAGGGTGGATAGTAGGAAAAAAGGGACAGGGGAAAGCAACACGTGACATACTTGATGGGTTTGAGCAAATAGATGACAGAGCTGGTTTTGCGAGGGGTAACAAGAGAAAGAGTGTTAAGAGCTACATGAATAGGAAGATATGGAAAGCCATGATCGCCTACGTCTTGAAAAAAAGACACCTCTGCAAGGGATACAGTCGACTTATCACTACACCTGTCTTCTTTTATTTTCCGTGTCTCTTCAAACGTTGGCTATCAGGGCTCTCCACAATTTCCTCTCCGAGATGACGTCATTCTATTAAAAAACCAACAAAAAACTTTATCTATGCAGTTCCATTGTTACGTAAAGTAACATCAATACTGAGTGTTGGCTGTATTATATTGAGCGGTTCTCTTTCAGTGAGATGTTTTCGTTATATATATATATATGGAAAAGAAATTGATTAAATAAAACAACGTTATTTTTAATGAATACTAGTATTTGAGTAGATAGTTTGTTTTTATTTATTCATGAAACAGTATATTTATTTATTTATCTTTACCAACCTAAACTGAATCTAAATAATTTCTCGTTTATTTAAGCCGGTAGATGTAAATAAATAAATATAGTGTTTAATAAATAACTAAAAACGGACCCTATACTCATAGTAGATAGATCAATCTATTGCCCGGTTCACACTCCACCCTCGTCTATTGAACAGGTTAAAAGGCTCATACCTTGTTCCCTGTTTAGGATGTGGTTTCCTGCTTTCTCTTTTTTAATCTTTTCACTATTACATAGCCCCCTGCACATCAGTGGCGTTACCGCCTTGCTCGGGGTGATACGATAAAAAAAATATATCTGAGTATCCATTAAAAAGGACGTATAAACAAATAAATTATATATATATATATATATATATATGGGGGAGCTGTTGCAATAGAAGTATATCAGCATAATAATTTTTTCTGTTTACGCAAAAAAAGAATTTCTTTTTATCACTACTTCCGGCTTTATCAGAGCCACGCGTCTGACTATAATAGGCGCCTTTTTGCTTCTGCTTGTAATGAGCGTCAGAAGATCCTCAATGATGCTAAGCTGTTGTTCGCTGATAGAAGGAAGCAGCGTATAGCAGCCCGCATGTTCGGCCTCATAAACTACCGGTGACTCGGCAAAGCGTGTTGAACTACAGTAAACCCTCTATTCCTCCTTTAAATGATGGAAACAAAAATAAATTAATACTGAGCATCAGGAAGAGACAGCTGAAGTTCCTGGGACACGCAGTGAGGAAGGAAGTTTTAGAAAACCTGATACTAACAGGCCAGATAGATGGAAAAAGAGACAGAGGAAATCAACGGACAACGAATTTGAAGGACCTAATCAGGTGGATGATGGAACGAGGGTTGCATGGTGTAACAGGAGAAGGCGTACTAAGAGCCACCGGGGATAGGGAGACGTGGAAAGCCATGATTGCCTCCGTCCTGAAGGGACAGGACACTCCACATTTGACTCATCTGGGACATCCACACCCGAATTCCTACCTAGAACTGAGGCTTAACTGAGGGACATATACATAACACACCTCTCTGGTCTCTAATTTCAGTGTTTGACACTCATAAGGCGAGCGAAGGTAATGGAATCCAGGTCATCATTATGAAGAAATGTGCTCATGAACTCTACTTTATCCTCTCCAAACTCTATAACTACTGCTTCTCTTGCTTTTCTGCCTGATTGAAGCCCTCCTGATTCTTGTATTTAGGAACTCTGGAAAACCCTCAGACTCTCTAATTATTGCTCTATCAACCTCCTACCATTTTCTGGTGAAGTGTTAAAGGCTATTATCAATGCTGAAGTGGTTCAATATTTCACAACCTATATCCTATTCTCCGACACACAGTACAACTTTCATTTTGCCAGGTCTACCGCTGATAGCCTAACGACCATCACTGCATACATATTCCAAGCTCTCGAGAAGAATGGCGTAATGAAGATCGTGTTAAACGAGCATGCCTGTAAATCCTATCATACGAATACAGGGCTCTATCCTAGGTCCTACGCTTTTTTCTGATCTCCCTCAACAATCTTCCAAGTAGGCATTTACGCTAACGACAGCACCATTTACTCCCGCCTCAGTAAGAAATCTGCCAAGGCTGACAAAGCTAGCCTCGCTGCTGATCTTAAAACGTGCCTCTAGTCGGTGGTGAACTTGGGTAAGAAATGGCTGGTAAATTTTAATGCTTCTAAAACGAAGCTGCCATCCGTGAACTATTATAGACAATCCTGAGATCAAGCTAGTCTCTCGGAAAACAATACTCTGTGCCTCCTCGGCCTCACTCTCTAAGTACATTGACTACTGTTGTTATATCTGTTCGGGCGCCCTTGCTATTCATCTCTGGATTCTTGATAAAATCCAAAGGAGAATTTGCAATATGATCAATCCCGACCTGGCAGCTCGACTCCGGTCACTTTCTCACCAGCGTAATGTGGCTTCCCTGTGCCTCTTCTACAAATACTTCCACGGTTTCTGCTCCGACGAGCTTTGCTCTCTGGTGTCCGCCTGTCGGGCAGAATCAAAGTGTAGCATCTGTTCTCAGATACAGGCAACAAGATCCCACACTTTTACAGTTACAAAAACCAAATGTAGCCGCTACTTCTACTCACTCGGCTTCTTTTCTCGCACTTCCCGCCCGTAGAACTCCCTTCCATATATTTGTTTCCTTGATAGATACAATCTCCAAGAGTTTAGATGCAACGTCAATTGCCATCTTTTATGTTCTTGACTCCTATTTTCGCTCTACCTTCACGTAATTCTCTTTATACCAGTGTTCCTATCCTTATATTATCCATTCTCCAACACCCCCCTGTAACCTGTCCGACTTTCTCTCCGCTGTCTTATGTAAACTTTTGCTCTACTCTCATGTACCCCCTAAGTACCAGTGGCAGTACTGACTTGCTTGGGGTAAAACGATTATAAAAAAATATATCACCTGGTTTTACTTGGCGCCAAAGATATGAATAAAAGCACAATAATTCATTTTTTCCACTAATTGTATTCTAATGTGAACTCCAAGTCAAATGAGAGAGTAGTTTTAGATTTTTATGTAAAACAAATACCGACAGTATAATGAAATGAATATAAATGAAAATGGATATTATATATATATATATATAATATCCCTTTTCATTTATATTCATTCATATTTTACTTATTCTATTCATCTTGCCGAATTCCGATCCATATATTCAATTCACACACACACACACACACACACACACACACACACACACATATATATATATATATATATATATGTGTGTGTGTGTGTGTGTGTGTGTGTGTGTGTTGTGTGTATGTGAATATATGGATCGGAATCCGACAAGATGAATAGAATAAGTAAAAAACAAGTAGGAAAAGTGTCTGTCGCAGCTTACTGCCCAAAATTGATATGACGTTTAAGAAAAGGGCGACTTTGACCATCGCATGCAAAAATCATCAGCCAGATGTTGCTGACTACTGAACCCTAATTATCAGAGCCAATTTCGCCGAAATTGGCCCTCCTTGGCCCCGGGAGTAGGATCAAAGTGTACTATTCTTCGGCCTGTCGGGCAGAATCAAAGTGTAGTATCTGTTCTCAGATAATCACTTCCTGCTCGCCGGCCACCTGCAGCACTCGTGACTTGGTAGCGAGTTTGCAAGCAATAATCAGCGAAGGCTAGCTCTTGACCATCTCTCAAGAGCAATGATCAGCTTTGTACCCAGTTACCGCGTAAGCGGAGGCTAGGTAATGTTAGATCAGTGGCCTGAGCTTACGCGCTTAGGTTCTTTACGCTAAAAAGTGACCTTGTGTCACAACTTGCACCACTGGAGGAGTAAGGTATATCCAGGATCAAAGTGTAGTATCTGTTCTCAAATACTCACTATCCGCTTCGGTCACCTCCAGCAAGGAGTGCGCTTCGTTTGCAATTCCTTTACCCGCGGTTGATTGCTGCAGCCGGTCCCGCTTTAGGTGTGACTTTTCTACCCGCGGTCGAACCTGCCAGAGTATGTACAAGCACTAGGCCGCAACTGAACCTGTCCTCTTCGGACTACGTTCAATTGCAGCCGAGACTCGACATCAACGTTATATATAAGGTAAGATGTTTGTGTGTGTGTCTGTTTATCTGCCTGTATGTCTGTATTCTTTCAGCCCTTTTATTTTAGTTTTTGCTTCGGGTTTGGCTCTAAGTAGGTATAATTGTAGTCCTTAGTCTCAGCCATGATACCATTTACTCAGAGGACTTATTTAGCTTTCAAAATTCATTTTGCGACAGAAAATTTATTTGACATCGATACCGGAAATCAAAATTTGACTTACATCCATTCATTTTTCTTTCAATCTACGGTTTCGCTTTGACTGGAAACAACTATTGCTTTTTAGTCTTTCGTGCCAACGTCCAAAGAGTCTGAGCCCTTTTCTAGATGTAATGAATATGAAAATTGTCCAAAAGTTTTTTCGATAAACCGTTTACCATTTACAAAGATTATTTTTGTTAAAAGTTGTACTATGTAATATAAAAACAAAAATATGAATTCAGCCGGAAGCAGTCGGAATTAACAAACTTTTCGACAATTTTTACATTCATTAAGCCCGGGCTCTTGTACATATAAAATATACTACTAATAATGTTACTACAAGTATATTATAACTTCTTCTTCCTCTACTACTACTACTATTACTACTACTACTACTACTACTACTACTACTACTACTAATAATAATAATAATAATAATAATAAACAAATCTTTTTTCATTAAGCTTGTTCAATAAAACGTTAATTCAAGAAATAACAGTAAAAATAGACACATACATGCACACACACCCACACCCACACACACACACACACATATAAGATAAGGACATTAGTCCGAATAATGTAAAGACTGTAAGTCATAAAATCTTGTAAATTTGTTTAAAAATGTCTTTGTTTTCTATTTTTACTTGCAGTTGTTTTTTAGTAACACTATATGAGTAATTAGTTTTTCCAACCGTAGAGAGCAGGTTGCTATGTTTATCCTCCACAATGTAGTGCAGGGATATTCCTTGCCTTTCAATCGTGAAAATGTCTGCTTACCAGGATTAATTGGTTGGGAACACCAGTGCTTAAAGTGAAGCTTTCCATTCATATATTCCTTCGTTTTGTAGGTTTCACGTGTGACTAACGCCTGGTCGATGATGTCTCTTGCCAATTCCTAGACTAGACACAGAATCACAACAGAAATGACATGTTTTTGAAGCACCTAAAAATTTAACGTAAATATAAAGTTTGTTATTTTTATACTATTTTAACCTAAATATGAATTTTATTAATACTGTTAGTTAATTTATCTGTTTTTTAAATTATCCTGATTGTTCAATCAACTATTTTTCTATTGCATAATATTATTAAAAAATACGATATTAGTTCTAGATAACAGTATTTTCATTTAGTTCAATGAATAATTAAATAATATACAGATGTTATATTTTGAAAATCAAGTTTTGATTTCTTTATTAATTATCCACTTACTGTTATATTTGTCGTTGTTTAAATGTTATAATATTTGTTATATTATTACGCATTTATAAGCTGTTATTATAGGATATGCGTTGTGGCGCAGTGGATATCGACTCGGAACGACAAATCGAGTTGAATTCCTTGCATTCACTTACTCGCAAATACCCTTGGGAAAGGTATTAATCCGTCTCTTTCCTCCAGTTATGGATTAAATAATAGAACAGATTGGGTTCTATAGCCTTGGCTGGTAGCCAGTCTACCGCAGAAATCAATGGCAACCTACTGCGGGATAATCTTCTGCCCTGTCAGTAATGTCTCTTTTGAGACATGATCGCCCAAAGCCTGTATCACGTATGGCACTTAACTGACTGACTGATTATTAATATACATACTTGCTTAATTCTTTAAGATAGTTCGAGAGGTTCATTGATTATTTTATTGTTATTTTTAAAATATGTGTTATGTCACAAGTTTAAGTATTATCATATTAAGAAACTTCAGTTTGTTCAAATACTTATACATTTATACATTGGTATAAATAATTTTTAATTTATTTTATATTTACCTTCCCTGATATCTATAATCTCCAAAAGTTTAAATGCGACGTCAGTTTTCAACTTTTATCTACTTGATTCCACTGTGGTTAATACGGAATTAAAAGTAACTTTATTCTCTTTACTTTTTATAAATTTCACAATCCTGTGTGAAATCTAATTTTGAATAATAAGAAAAAGGATTGACCTCGTATTGAAGAAAAAAAGATGAAGTGAAATTTCGCGATTCGATGTTAAATTAATCTTCTAACTAATGAAAGGAAGCAATTTGCAAAACTGAGAAAGAAGTTAAAAAAGCCTAGATGAAAAATATTTTGCTATAAAAGAAAGAAAGAAAGTCGAATCAATCAGACGGAAGCAAAATTAGACAAAGCCAAGATGTGACAACAGAAACTTCAAGCCACTGACACGGACATAACGTTCCGACGCACATTCGTTGTCCTTCGCCCTCATTATTTTTTCCGTCGACAATGAAAAAGCGACGACAACAACAATAATAAGTTACTTCAACTGACTCCTAAAAATTAAATTCGATCAGTACCGTTTTCATTTAATGCTTTACCTTCCTTTTCTCTTTCTCACCGGCCATAAAAAAAGAAAGGAACACAGACGTCATTAGTACTATGTTAATCTTGCATACACACAACTAGAACTGCTACTTGCAACTAGAACTCCAGATTCATTTAACTCCTTACTACAATTTCTCTTTGAACATTTAACTCCTACAAATCGATATAATCCTGTTCTGTTAATAAAATTTAATTCTAAGATACAAATGAAATACTTTTCTTCTTTCAACCTTCAACTTACTGATGATTTTGATTATCTTTAAGCTGTAGAGAGTTCGGTTATGTTCGACACAAGTCCAATTTAATAAATAATCAACTTTCTCCTTACTTCACCCATCTATTTCTTATCTTTTTATATTTTTCATTGTACCTTTGTTTTTATTCTCTGGCTGTAACTCCTGCGCACCAGTAGCATTTCTGCTTTGCTTGGAGGGAACTGATTATGAAAAAAAAATTCTGGTAGACTTGTTATCAGATTTCCCGAAAGAAATTTGCTGTTACTTTAAGCAGTAGACTGGCTGACAACCAAAGTTAAAGAGCCCAGTCTGCCATTCTATTTGACCCACATCTGAAGTGGGAGAAGACACGAATTTATACCTTTTCCCCATAAAGTCGACTGGAATTCGAAATCTGTCTTCCGATTTTTTTATTCCTAGTCGTTATCCATCATACGGTCAGAACATCCAAGCTGCACAGAACTAGGTAGGCCTACGCTCTCACCCATCTAGCTACTGATATAACATTATGTTATTATTATTTGATCGAGCTAGCTCGAAAATTAATGAATCTATATCGCCAACCATCCCGCTAACCATCAAACCAACCATCATGGTCCTGCGTCATGGTCGATAAGTCAATAGAGTTGCATTCCGTGTTATAACATAACTGGTCAATGTAGGTGGTTCCTGGGCAACCAACCCGTCTCGTATTATGGATAGGTATCCAGAGCAAGTAAACAATAGGCGTGTTCTTGTTTTGCTTGCCAGTAGTGTCCTGCAAAGCGCATTCTGCCTTTGCGTGAGATTTTTTTTTTTATAAGCGTTTCACCCCGAGCAAGGCATGTCACTGCCACTACTGCGCAGGAGGCTACATAGAGTGGAGAAAGGATGATTAAATATAGGAAATGTCAGAGGGTGGGTGATAGGCGGGTAAGGATACCGAGAATGAGGGTTGGGTAGATGAGAGTGTTCTGAGAATAATTGGGAGTTAGTGTGATAGGAGGTGTCTATTGACCCTACATTTAAACACCTGGAGATTGTAGCTGTCGGGAAAGCAGACTTGTGGAAGGGAGTTCCACAGGAGGGAAGCGCGAGAAAAGAAGCTGTTGGAGTAGAATTTACGGTTACATCTTATTTGTTTAACTGTAAAATGGTGGGACCTAGTTGCTAATCTAGTATCTCGTGTAATTGTAGAAATATCAAGAATGGGCCGATAGAACTGTGAAATGGCCCGATAGAACTGTAAAACAAAAAATGGCACAATAATGCAATTAACATTTCAGAGTATTTGTGTATCAATTTTAGGATAGTGCAGAGGATTCGAAAAGAGTTAGATGAGTCTAATGGTGATTACGAATGTACGGCAGTTCGAAAAACTCATTCTGATCGTTCTGATAAGAAAAGAACTCCCGGATTTGTTGGTGAAGGCATCAGACTCAATACGGAGGCTTATATCTTGGGGAGGTAGTGCTTTACTGGGTTAAGAGACTGGCTGCTGGAAAACTCTATATCTGGTAACAAGACTCTGCACCATGCCACAGAGGAAAGAGAATTTCGAAAACAGTCATCACTGTCACTCAATTTATGTGACCAAATCACCGCTTGGATATTGTTTCCAAAAGATGTTAAGTATAACTCTCAGCATCCGGGTGTAGATTCTATCAAACTTGGACTTTATTGATTTCGTTAATATCTAAGCAGTGGCAATATCCGTAAGTTACCGAACGATACCGAAGTTACACAGAGAATACCGCGTCCATAGTCATAGTAGCTCTGAGCCCCACTCTGCCAGAATAGTATTGCACGGATATACTAATTCCAGCACGGTTTCACTTCAAAGACTTGTTTATATATATTCCTTACTAATCGTATTCCTAACCTGCGTTTCAGTTATATCTTTACGTTTAATATAAGCTATTTTTCTATTTCAAGTATCTGTGTTGTTTTTCATTATTTTGTGTGGTTTCTCACCCGGAATCCACAACAAATACTAAAGAGTAAATTCATTAAATAAAATCACCATTAACCACTGTCTCGAGACGACTTTTGAATCCCCTGCATCTCTTCTGGACGGTTTCTTTGTTTAAGTTTGTGAGTGCTGCTATAATCCTTGCTTTCTGTTAATCTTTGGGGTTACAAGGAGTTTTGTTAGTCTCTCGCTCAACTGCGTCCCACTCATAATAAACAAAGGGGTTGCAGTCTGTGGTGTTAAGTAGCCATATATAAGCGGTGATTTGGTCACATAAATTGAGTGACAGTGATGACTGTTTTCGAAATTCTCTTTCCTCTGTGGCATGGTGCAGAGTCTTGTTACCAGATATAGAGTTTTTCAGCAGCCAGTCTCTTAACCCAGTAAAGCACTACCTCCCCAAGATATAAGCCTCCGTATTGAGTCTGATGCCTTCACCAACAAATCCGGGAGTTCTTTTCTTATCAGAACGATCAGAATGAGTTTTTCGAACTGCCGTACATTCGTAATCACCATTAGACTCATCTAACTCTTTTCGAATCCTCTGCACTATCCTAAAATTGATACACAAACACTCTGAAATGTTAATTGCATTATTGTGCCATTTTTTGTTTTACAGACGGTACCCAATTGACTTTGTTATACTGTGTAGTGGACGGAAACAACGCACATGCGCAAAACTAAAAATATAAAATAGTGACAATTTACCCATCGCACTCTGTAATTTCTAAAACTACTGGATACATCAAAACGAAATTTGCGTTTTCCTGTTAGCTATATGGCACATTTTCAATTTCTAAATTTTATTTTTAGTTAAATTGTTTTGTTCATATTTTTTTTAAACGCAATGTTACATATTCGTTGTTTGCTGCGTTGCATATTTAAATTGTGACTTCGTATTCTCCACACCTCTATTGTGTTGGCGTTTATTCAGGTATGCACTCTATTCAGGTATGTTAGAGAAAACTAAAGATCAACTAGAAAAACCTGGAAGGTGATGCACGTTAACACAAGAATTTGTCTCTCGGAATAGTATCTCAGCTGTACATTTTAGTTCTAAAAATATTTATTAAGAAAAAAGTATAATTTCCGGAAAATCATTTTTCTTTTTTGTTAAGTCAATTTTATAGGCGTCGTGTTGCTCTCCAACGTCCTTCCATATTTTTGAGTTTTTGAACATTTACAATATGTAGCTATCCTGTTCTGTCATCTATAAGTTTTTTTCTCGTCAGATTTTAACTTAAACATTTTTAAATCTACCATTCAGCCCTGCATTGAATATTATAACCATATTTGGTCGGGTACTGTTACTATTCATCTTGAGGTTCTCGACAAAATCTGAAGAATGATCGGCAATATAATCAATCCTGACTTGGCATCTCGACTTCCGTCACTTTCTCGTGACATGGCTTCCCTCTGTCTTTTCTACAAATATTTTCATAGCAACTGTTCTGATGAGCTTTTTTTCCTTGATGCCCCGACCACATGAATTTAAGAGTGCTGCTAAATTATCATCTAGGCCCCACCGTTTTACCGTTAAAATAGTTAAATGTAACCGCCACTTCTATTTCAGGAATTTTTTTTCTCACACTTCCAACCTGTAAAACTCCCTTCCGTTCACTTGCTTCGTTGATAGCTACAATCCCCCCAACTTAAATGCAGCGATGTTATATCAATTCGACAAAGATTAAACTACAACCCAAATGTTGATTATCTTCTCAGATTTGCCGACAAATAAAAACGCTGACACAGATGTATACAAAATATATTTTTATTCATTTTCTTCGGTGACGGTGGTTGCTGAGTGGAGGTTGGTCGGAGATAGGCACGCGCTCACAAGAATTGACGGCTGCTGGGCTCTCTTCTTTGAACTGGTCGAAGCTCAACTGCTGTCTCTGCGGTATTGAATAAGCGAGCCTCGCTTGACATGTGGTACTACTGTTTTGCATTTTATTTATATTTCGAGTGCTTATTTCTTTAACCTCGACCTCGCCTTTTCGTCAAAACAAAACCTAACCTGAACCTGGTCTTTGCCCTCTCTGACATCTCAAAACAACATCCATCTCCCCTCAAATTCTGCTGTCCCTTCGTCGCTCAGTGGAAAATCTAGAAACGCGCAAAGATAGTAGATGCAATTACCCGACTGACCTGTTAAAATCCATCCTTTATCTCTCTTTCTCTCGCCATCTCTCTGTCTACCTTGCTCCAAGAAATGATACAACTTCTGTTACTGTGTATCCACCTCTACGAAATAAAGCGAGAAAAAAACAAACTAAAGAAAATTATCCGTGATTCATTCAGTCTCTGATGCAGCGCTGGGGCCTGAGGAATTGCTGATAGACCACAAAAAGCCAGAGACTGCACATAAAGCAACAAGCATACCCTACCATATAGAAGATTAGATGTTGCATGGAAATTAAGAATTCTTTTCTTTGTTTATAAGTGCATTTTATTATCTATTCATTCTATGAGTCTCATAAAGATCAGTTCTTTCTGATTATAAATAAAGTTCTCTTGTTGTTCTTATTTTATTCAAGATTTAACCATTATTCTCATGTTATATCCATGTGTTGATAGAATCGAAAGACTTCTTCATCTGTGAAAAATCATGGAGATTAGATATTTCAAAACGATGCAAGCGGTAAAGACAGTACACCGACTCGAATTACGTACATTCCGACGAAGCTAGGGATATGTGACGAAATAATGCGGGATGTCCATATGCATGCATATGATCCACAGACGACAGTTGAAAGACAGAACGCTGGTTGATGATTATATAACGGTGTGCTGATTCTATAAGCATTTCAGAACCATTTTATTTGGCATTTTACGTGCTTGCGTATTTGTGCGTACCCCTACACGCGCATATAGACAGAAGCACACATACTCACCCGACACTCACCCGTCAAAATTTGCTTCTCAGAAAGCTGGTTTAGTGTGTGGCGCTAGACAATCTGTCTTGCACTTTTATAAGTCCACGCTTGCGAAAGTTATGAATACATCTCTCTATGGATTAAACGGTAGGAAATGTATTAGGAAAAATAATTTTTATTCAGAAAAATTGTTGATGCAACATTCACTTGAATACATATATATATATATATTATGCTCTCATTACGATTGAGCACTCTAGAAAATAAAATTTTAAACAGTTAAAAAAAAACAGTTTCCACTTCTGCAATATATGCGTGACTCTTCAGAAATGAATTAAGTTCTTTCGGTGGTTGGCATGTGTATACACTGCTTATATACAACACGTTAAAATTTCCTGTATCTGATTCCATGCGCTTATAGCTTAGAGGGTAGCGACTCCGATTGACACCAAAACGGTCGAGTGTCTAGCAACACTGATACAGCTAAACAGGCTTGTATGTGGATAAATAATATATATATATATATATATATGTGTGTGTGTGTGTGCGTGTGTGTGTATAGTCAAAATTTCGTATGGATTTTCAAATGTAACTCAATTTCTTACTTATAGATTAATCAATTTAGATTCCCTATCAAATTTTAAAATAATGCTCTAACATTTAATAATTACTATTAATCCTCTACGGATGTGCGTTGTGGTGCAGTGGATATCGGCTTGGAACGAGAAATCGGGGAGACGAGTTCGAATTCCAATTGAATTCCTTGCATTCACTTACGCGCAAATACCCTTGGGAATACATTAATCTGTATCTTCCCTTCAGTTACGGGGTAAATAACAGAACAGATTGGGTTCTATAGCCTTGACTGGCGACCAGTTTACCGCAGGAACGACAACCTACTGCGGTATAATCTTCTGCCTAGCGTGTCATGTCTCTTTCGTGACATGATCGCCCAAGCGTGTATCACGTATGACACTTAACAAAGAGACTGAATCCTCCTTGAACCAAATGCAGAAAACGGATAACCTCTGACCTAAAATATGCTACCTATTAATATTAATTACTTATGTCACTGGGCGTATAAATATTTGTTGCAAATTTGAAATTAAATTATCACGTTGTGTCCAATATCAAGTAAATAAACAATTAAATATAAAGAAGGGAAAATTTAGAAGAGAATTGAAACCTGACATAAACATCTGGCCAGAAATACGAGGGCCATTCAATAAATAAGGTGAATTTTTCTAATACAGATAAAAGCTTACATTTTTAATTTTTATTTTTTAACGTAGTCTTCCATCAGTGTCACACACTTTTCCTTTCTGTGCACAAGCTTTCGTATTCCCTCAGCGTAAAAATTTTTAAACTGATGGTTCAGCCAATCGCTCACAGAACTTTTGACTTTATCGTCACTTTCAAACTTCTTTAAACAATTTAGCCCACTCGTAGGCATTTTTTGGCTGAAAGATATAGTACTATACACAGTTGACATTCTCCTATGAAGTTCAACTGGTTTGCACCCTTCAGCAACCAAAAACTTGATAACTGACCTCTGTTCAATCCTGGAGCATGCTTCTTGGTCGACCATCATTGTTAATCTCCAAAACTCTCAAAGTTTTTTTCAATGTGCAAAAAAAAAAAATAAAAAAAAAAAAGATAATATCCTTTTGAAATAGAAGAAAAAAAAATGTTAAGCTTTTATTCGTATTAGAAGTCCTAATACCGAAAAATTCATCTTATTTATTGAATGACCCTCGTATGTTTACTCTTTTTGAAAGAGATAAGAGAAAAACAAAAAAAAATGCAGCATTTCCTTTATTAATAAAAATAAAAAATAAATTAATTCATTGCATTCACTTACGCACAAATACCCTTCGGAAAGGTACTAATCCGTCTCTTCCCTCCAGTTATGGGTTAAATAACAAGACAGATTGGGGTCTATAGCCCTGGCCGGCAACCAGTCTACTGCAGAGTGTAATGGCGACTTACTGCGGAAAAAATGTTCTGCCCAGTCAGTTATGTCTCTTTCGAGATATGATTGCCTAAGCGTGTATCACGTAGAGTGGCAACGCTAAGTCTTAGTGCCTTATTGTTAAACTAGCTAGATGCAATCGTCATTTCTAATCTAATAGTTTTTGTTCTTGCATTTCTCACTTGTAGAATTTTATTGTGGTTTCTTGCTTCCCTGATAACTACAATCTTCAAAAATTTAAATGCAACGTCAATCGCCATCTTTTCTCTTCTTGATGTCTGTTCCCTTTCTTCTATATCCTCAATCCCTCTCATTTTCAATCTTCAGCATTTTTCTGTCACTGTCGCCTGTGGTGAGTGAAATGGTTGACAAAAATGTTACTAAAACTGTTCTTTTATTGAGAATTACTTTTCCATGTTTCCAGGTGAACTGAAATATGTTTTAAACATATTATATTTAAGCAACAGCCATTAGCCGTTAATTGAATAAAGTGTTAAGATCGAAATTTCAAGAAAGCTTTCGAATTCAACAGAAATTTGAAGATGGCTGTAGAATACAACGATCAAAACGCTGTAATTAAAACAGCCAAGATGATGACTTTAGATGGAATAGTTTAAATCGGAATAGATTTTTTAGTATAAGACACCATTTTTTATATCCCCGGAAATTGAATTACTTAAAATTTAATATTTTGTGCTTAATATATTGATGACTGTGTTCATTTATTAAACATTTCCTTAGGAAAAATTAGAAATATTTACCTTTAAGGTAAAATGTCTACATCTAATAAAATTTCAACTTGAATTGAACTTCGTTCGCTTTGTTCTAAAAATCATTTTAATTTTGGAGGGCAAAATATGCGGCTAATCGAGTGATAAAAATATAAATAAGGGGAAAATAAATAAAAGGCTTTGATCGAAATTCACAGTTATTTATCGAATATGACCAAAATCTGATGTTGGCTGAAGTGTACAATGGCCGAAACGTGATTAAAGCGATAAAATGAGAACTTGTCAAAATAGTTCAATCATTACCGGACTTTCTAATATAAACCTTTGCATTTAGCACATTCAAGTACAAATAACCATAATTAGCGTTTGTCTGTGCTGTTTGAAAAGTTTCTGTAGCAGAGCGTTAAAAATATGTTAAAGGAAAAGGTTCTCATTTTTGCATACATTTTAAAATCTCTCTATATGTGAGATTAGATAACTAGAAAATGTTCACCCTATGAAACAAATAATGGTAAGTAGCATAAGACGGAAGGCTTACCGTTGAGGAAAAAGATCTCTGCGATGCAGTTTGAAAACACTTACCTGTAAAAACAATAAAATAAAAATGTATGAGAAATGAAAATAAACAGGTATAAATACAAATGCTATTATTTGTACATCCACAGTCTATACAAGAATCAATGTGTTAAATAAACAAAAGAATGTCAATTTACAAGTATCGTAACTCGAATCAGGATTTAAATAGCTTATCTATCTATCTATCTATCTATCTATCTATCTATCTATCTATCTAATACTGCCTTTGCTAATATCTTTATCTATCTATCTATCTATCTATCTATCTATCTATCTATCTATCTAATACTGCCTTTGCTAATATCTATCTATCTATCTATCTATCTATCTATCTATCTAATACTGCCTTTGCTAATATCTATCTATCTATCTATCTATCTTTATCTATCTATCTATCTATCTATCTATCTATCTATCTAATACTGCCTTTGCTAATATCTATCTATCTATCTATCTATCTATCTATCTATCTATCTATCTATCTATCTAATACTGCCTTTGCTACTATCTATCTATCTATCTATCTATCTATCTATCTATCTATCTATCTAATACTGCTTTTGCTAATATCTATCTATCTATCTATCTATCTATCTATCTATCTATCTATCTATCTATCTATCTAATACTGCCTTTGCTAATATCTATCTATCTATCTATCTATCTATCTATCTATCTATCTATCTATCTATCTATCTAATACTGCCTTTGCTAATATCTATCTATCTATCTATCTATCTATCTATCTATCTATCTATCTAATACTGCCTTTGCTAATATCTATCTATCTATCTATCTATCTATCTATCTATCTATCTATCTATGTGTGTGTGTGTGTGTGTGAAAGGCATAAATCGGGTTGGTTGAAACAATGGTTTACTATTTTGTATATATTTATTATTTTATTTCGTAATCCATTCAACTAGTTGTCCGGTCTTTTATGTCCAACAATAAAAAAGACAGTTTCTGTTTCTCGCTGTACTTGTTTTGTTTTATGGAGCATCTTTCATAAACATCACTGAGCCTTCCTGTATCACTTCGGCAGACGACTCGTAAAACTTACGTCTGCAGTGTCATCAGATGCCTGCTTCTATATCTGAAGGCATAAATGTTTCTAAAAGTTATGTACGAGGATATGGGAATGTAATATTTCTGGATCTGATTATTATTAATCTTACGTTGTTTATATTGGAGACGAAGCTTTCGAATGGGTATTTTTTCTTAAGAATAAAACTTAAAAAGAAAAAACAATTAAAAAATTAAAAGATTAATTAAAAAATAGAAAAGTTAAATAAAAACAAAAAATAAATACCATACACACACATACGGCTGAATAGTCAGTTTTTCGATTTGAATTATTCTTTTAGATATTAGTGTTATTAAGTTTCACGTTATAAATTATAAATGAGCCATTTTAATATATTAATTCATTCAAGTAAAGCAATATTGAGTTCATAAACTACAAGAAAAACGAAGTATGGTCATCAGCAAACAGATTAGCCCAAAATGCCAAATACAGGTCGGGGATACTAAAATCAAGCAGGTACAAAAATTTAAGTACTTGGAAAGTCTTATAACAGAAGACGGAATGTGCGACACCGACACTGAGGTCAGAAGGCGAGTTGGCATGGCGAAGGACGTATTCCAGATGCTGAGAAGAGTATTAAAAGACAAGAAAATTTCGCTAGAAACAAAGAAGAGAGTACTGGATTGCTATGTGATGTCTGTTCTTCAATATGGCAGAGAAAAAAAAAGGTTAAGGGATAAAAAAGTAAAAAGAAAAGATGGAAAATGTTGTAAAATGACAGGAAAAATGAAGAATATAAAAGATTTAACACTGTTAACCTCTTTTCCCCTCTGTTATTTTCTTATTTTTTCTTTACTTGTTTTTTCTGGATAATTTTGACCCATTCATTGGTGTATGAATTTGGTCTGACGAGCGGTCGATAAGAGAGTCGCGAAATATTATATTACCAATGGATTTATAAAAACATCCAACGTATGTTATTATATATATATATATATATATATATATCATCCCTTGTTCCCTGTTTAGGATGTGGTTTCCGGCTTTCTCTTTTCCAATCTTTTCACTTTTCTTTTTCTTTTTTTTTTCTTCTTTTTTTCCAATTGGAGTAGATAGACTAAACTATCACCCGGTTCACACTCCACCCACGTCTATTGTACAGGTTTAGAAGCTCATCCCTTTTTCCCTGTTTATGATGTGGTTTCCGGCTTTCTCTTTTCCAATCTTTTCACTTTTCTTTTTCTTTTTTTTTCTTTGTTTTTTTTTTTTTTCATTTGGAGTAGATAGACTAAACTATCGCCCGGTTCACACTCCACCCACGTCTATTGTACAGGTGTAGAAACTCATCCCTTTTTCCCTGTTTAGGATGTGGTTTCCGGCTTTCTCTTTTCCAATCTTTTCACTTTTCTTTTTCTGTTTTTCTTCTTTGTGTTTTTTTTTTCAATTGGAGTAGATAGACTAAACTATCGCCCCGTTCACACTCCACCCACGTCTATTGTACAGGTGTAGAAACTCATCCCTTTTTCCCTGTTTAGGATGTGGTTTCCGGCTTTCTCTTTTCCAATCTTTTCACTTTTCTTTTTCTGTTTTTCTTCTTTGTGTTTTTTTTTTCAATTGGAGTAGATAGACTAAACTATCGCCCGGTTCACACTCCACCCACGTCTATTGTACCGGTGTAGAGGCTCATCCCTTGTTTCCTGTTTAGGATGTGGTTTCCGGCTTTCTCTTTTCCAAATCTTTTGACTCTCACGTAGCCCCTTGCACATCAGTGGCGTTACTGGCTTGCTCAGGGTGATATGATTATATATATATATATATATATATATATATATATATATATATATATATATATATATATTTATATATATTTATATATATATATATGCATATATATAAATGTATATATATATATGTATATATATATATATATATATATATATATTAATAAATATACATATTATTTTACATTTTAAGTTTCATGCATTATGCTGACATTAGTTGGATGTTTTTATAAACCCATTGGTAATATAATATTTCACAGCTTTCTTATAGACAACTCTATGAATTTGGTCTGATGAGCGGTCTATGAGAGAGTCGCGAAATATCTTACCAGTGGGTTTATAAAAACATACAACTTATGTTCTTTATCATAATACTCTTTTAACAAGAATGGTGAAGCTGTCGCCTTGGATATCTAAAGCATTCTACAGAGTATGGCATACCGGCCTTCTACGGAAACTGCGAAGCTACGGCATTACTGGACTTTTGTTGGACTTTTGTTGGACTTAATCCAGTCATTCCTCTCGAACCGCACACTGAAGGTGGTTTTATACGGACATGCCTCCCAGAACTACCCTACAAACGAGGGTGTCCCTCAAGGCTCTATCCTAGGTCCCACGCTCTTTCTAATCTACATCAATGATCTCCCTGATGCCATAAGATCACAAGTAGGCATGTACGCCGATGATACCACAGTTTACGCTCGCCTCGATCAAAAATCTGGTGTTGATGACAAGGCGAACCTCGCGGCTGAGCTTGAAAAGGACCTCCAAACCGTGGTGAATTGGAGTAGGAAATGGCTCGTAAAATTCAATTCTTCCAAAACGAAGCTGCTGTCAATTAACCACCACAGAAAAGCGCACCTCCTTCCCATTAGCATGGAACAGGCTTGCATCCCAGAGAGTAAAACACTACGCCTGATTGGCCTGACACTCTCAGCGGACCTCAAGTGGAATGACTACGTCAAATCCATTGCTAAATCCGCTGCTATGAAAGTCGGCTCTCTGTGCAGGGCCCGGAAATTCTTTCCGTCTGAATCTATCCTGCACTTATACAAATCTACTATCCGCCCGTGTATTGAATACTGCTTCCACATCTGCTTGGGTGCCCCTGCTATTCTCCTCGGGCTTCTTGACAAAATACAGCGAAGAATCTGTAATGTGATTGATACCGACTTAGCTGACCGCCTGCAGTCACTCTCACCGGCGTGACGTAGCTTCCCTGTGCCTCTTCTATAAATACTTTCATGGCTTCTGCTTTGATGAACTTAAATCACTGGTGCTCCCCAGGTGTGAGTTTGCACGAGATACTAGATTGGCAACTAGGTCCCACCCATTTACAGTGAAACCGATGAAATGTAACCGCAATTTCTACTCCAACAGCTTCTTTTCTCGCACTTCCTGTCTGTGGAATTCCCTTCCGCATGCTTTCTTCCCCGACGGCTATAACCTCCAGGAGCTTAAATGTAGGGTCAATAGACACCTCCTAACACACTAACTCACACCCATTCTCTCCATATCTCTCCCTATGTACATCCTAACTAGTCTATCACCCTCCTTATGACATTTCCTATACCCAATCGCCCTATGTAACCCCCTGCGCTATAGTGGCAGTGGAATATCTTGCTTGGGGTGACATGATTAAAAAAAAAAATCTTAACATTGAGTTCACATTGGATTTAATCTCTTGTGGAATTTTTTCTTAAAAGTACTAAGGATTCTAATTTATATATATATATATATATATATATATATATATATATATATATATATATATATAATGTATCGAGGCAGCAAATAATTTTCTGAACATACGCTGTTAAATATAAGAGAAAATGAATGTCTATTATGGTTAATCGTGAGCCGTTCTAAACGTCGTATTTTGGCTTTAATTTCAGTTGAAAATAAAGACAAAAATTCTCCGACATTTGGATAATTTTTCATTAATTTACTTTTAATTTGAGAACTGCGTTTATTATTTATGGTAACTATTGCCGTTGCCAAGCGGAGTTTTATGTCAACACAAAATAAAATCGTCGGTGATGGTGGATGTTATTGTATTACAGCCTAAATAACCTCTCTGAAGAGGGCTCACGTGAGCCGAAAGCTTAGAAGGAAATTAATATATAATTATTCAAATTTTGGAGAATTTTTGTCTTTATTTTCAACTGAAATTAAAGCCAAAGTACGACGTTTAGAACGGCTCATGATTAACCATAATAGACATACATTGTCTCTTATATTTAACAGCATACACTCCTGATCAAAATTTTAAGACCACTTAAAAATCTTTAAAACCAAATATTTTTTTACAGATAGGTTTTAAACTCCTACCACTTAAGGTTACCAATACTACAATCTTATAGGTTATGGAAACAAAAAGCTACATTTCAAACATTTTATTTAGAAATTTACATTTTTAGAAAATCAGGGGTACCTCAACACAAAACCTAGCTATGAACACTCGCAGACGCTTATAGTACAACTGTGTAAACTTTCAAGAAAATCGGTTCAGCCGTTTCGGAGTCTATAGGTAGCGGATACACATACACACAGACACATCCACACATGCATGCACACAGACAAAGTTCTATTTATAAATAAGTTTATATATATATATATATATACGCACATCAGGCACACAGATATCGATTTAAAACGGACATTTAAAAATGTGCACTTTGAAGCAATAAAAAATGTACCCACCACATCACCCCCCCCCCTATATATATAAAACATTTTATTGAATATGAATATCTGAGTATACGCTTCATTTTTTCAAAATGTGTATTACGTCTACCGGCCTGAAACCTCGAGAAGACTTAATAATGAGAATGATCCCTCTGTGTGTGCATATATATATATATATATATATATATATATATATATATATATATATATATATGTGTGTGTGTGTGTGTGTGTGTGTTAATACTAGTCTAGTTTGCTTAATGACATGGAGCAAGCTATAGCATTACCATAAGAGCGGAATATCTCATTACTAGAAAGAGGAAAAATCAACAAAACTTATACGAGTCGAACCTGATATGTTGTGAAAGTTCATGATCCGCCAAAAATAACCAGAAAAAAAAGCTTTATTCTGAAACACTAATCATCACTTACAAGCTGAGGAAACAGTTGAAAATGGCAAGTGAAAATGGAGGTTGTGAAAACAAGAACTGTTTAGAAACTTGAAGGAACAAAGTGAGAATACTCTTTAACTAAAAAAAAATCTGTCCCTCTCTCTCTCACACACATACTGTCTGTCTCTCTCTATAAATATATTGTGTTTTTAACGCTGTAGACTCCTTCTTAGCAGTAGACTAAATTTATATATATATTTATCAGCCTGATTATTTATGAGAGATATTTTTTAGATAAACGTGTGTTATCCGGTAGGATTCGAACCTGTGGCTCCTAATATACACTAGCCCAATCAACACAATTTTCTATCAATTGTTGGCTTTCCTTCTGTTGTTATGCATAACACCTAAAAATAAACCCTCTTGAAAATGACTAACGAAGTTGCCTAAAGTACTTGGAACAATAGACAATTTTGCACTCGCTTACTCCTACAAAACGGAAAAAAATGAAAAATGTTGGAAAAACGAAATATAAAAATGTCTGTTAGATTCAACGAAACATGTATAAAAGAAAAATTACTGGTCATATATCTATATATTTATCTGTAAATTCAGATAAAACTTAGTGGGGTAATAGCCATTTTCAACATGTCATTTTAAGGCATGCATTCTTCGACCCCTTTTCAACAGAGAATGAGAAAAATTCTAAGCCCAGAGGTTAGCTTAGGCAAAGGAAGGGGTTGGGATGTATTGGTTTTCATTGGGTTGGGCTTGGAGAAAGTCTTTAGTAGTAATTTCTCCTTGGTAGTGCTAGGTATGTGGCCTGACCCTTGGGTTAGTAGTGGTAGGTGGTGGGGAAGTAACTGATTGGCCAAATTTAAAAATTTCTTTTTCTTTGATAAATTTTTACTGGGGCTAATTGGGGGAATAGGATATATATATATATATATATATATATATATATATATATATATGTATATATAAAAATATATATATATATATAAAAATTTTTTTCTTCGTTCTGTACTCACTCGGATATATATATATATATATATATATATATATATCCGAGTGAGTACAGAACGAAGAAAAAAATTTTTTTCACCGTCCAAAACATTAATTTAAAACAGTGCTCGATATATAATGTATAGAGCTGTGAATATTAATTATAAATTATGTTTTAGAACATGTAGAACATAGAAAAAATTATGTACAGGTTCTAAAACATAATTTATAATATATATATATATATATATATATATATATATATATATATATAATTGTTTTAGAACATGTAGAACATAGAAAAAATTATGTACAATTTTGGACGGTGAAAAAAATTCTTTCTTCGTTCTGTACTCACTCGGATATATATATATAATTGTGTATATGGGCAGCAATCCTTCTTTTATACAAGTTTCATTAAATTCAATTGTCAAGGTACTGCGGTTCAGTTTTATTTAATTTTTCTTGTGTTATAATTTCTTGTTTTTCTGGACGTAAATTATTTAGAAATTGTCTAAATGTTTTCTATGTCCGAGCACTTTCAGTTATTCTTTTAGCAATTATCAAGGATGCTCGTATTCATTTTTAATCTTAACTGAAACATAACACAATCTACGCACCCCCATATATATATATATATATATATATATATATATATATATATATATATAGATATTACAGAAATTAACGAAACTGGTTATAAACAACCGACAATTTGAAATGATTTGTTTGAACATTAATTTTGATCGATACTCGCATTTAAGTAGATATTCTGTTTATAATCAAACAGTATTATATATTTATTTCTACCAGGATGATTATTTACGATACGTTTTTTCTTATAAAAATGTGTCATTCGACAGGATTCGAACCTGCGACCCCTATCCACCATGTGATCTGACGCGTCTTAAACTCTCGACCACGAAGACGATCGGTGTAAACGAAGTCAAATTAAAGCTATAACAGAATTTTCGCATTCATCGTATTAACCATCTTTGCTCTGCAATGTATCGTAATGTCTAAGAGAAAAAAGTTATAGACAGCGAAAGGGGAGAAACAGGAAAAAATGCAGGAAATTATTTTTCCCCTCTTCTATTTTCCCCCTCTTCTATTCATTTTCCTGTGAACATTAGACACTGATAATATGATATTTCATTTGCAGGCATTGGAGTCACTGTATATTAGGAGGCCGTCTCTCTGTAAACAGAGAGATTGCCTCCTTGGGCTTCATATTACCAGTGTCTAATGTTCACAGGAAAAGGAATAGAAAAGTGAAACAATAATTTCTTCAGTTTTTTTCCTCTTCTTCCCTTTTCGCTGTCTGTATATTTTTTTTATTTTTATTTTTTCTCTTTTACATTTTCATCTTCAATTTAAAATTTTTAAAATGAAATAAATTTCCCAGATGAGCCTGAAGAGGTTAGGAATTGAAAACGGTCCGTCGTTCTTCCTTTGTTTTTATTGTTCATCTTGTTTCCTTCCACAATGCCTGTAAGTATTAAAATTCATTTATCTCTGACATTAATACGGTTTTGTACTACTAATAATTTATTTAGACACACACACACACACACACACACACACACACACACACACACACACACACACACACACACACACATATATATATATATATATATATAATTTATAAAAGATTTTTTATTATTACAATGGGTAATACATATTTCACCGACATTGTAATAATCAAAAATCTTTTAGAAATTATATTACTCTGTTAAATTAAATAAATGAATTTAACATTGAGTTCTCTTGAGTTCGTCTCTATTGGAATTTACCTGGATTACATACCAAGTGTACTATGTTATATATATATATATATATATATATATATATATAACATAAATACCTAGGTAATTGAATTCATCACTTGATAAGGCACGGATAGTGTCGAAACAAAATGGCTACTTTTGTAGTGATATTATAATATACTTATTTTATAAATTCTAAAGAAATATTATTAGCTCTACTTTGTATTGAACACTTGTTTTTTAAATAGTCTTTCTTTGGAAACGGAAAAATATTCCATCCATAAGAAACGCATATCTGCTCAAGTTTTTATCTGAAGCGTAAACAAAGCGATTCATAAAGAATTAATTTATTTTATTTTTTCCGACATATTTTTATTATTTTGAAAGTTATTTTTAGTGCATAACCGTATTAGACGTTCATTTTTAAAAGTATTACATTTTCTGAAGACGTAATTCATGGATTGAATCATATATATATAGAATTATATATATATATATATATATATATATATATATATTAATCTTAACTTATTTATAAATGGAACCTTGTCTGTGTATGTGTGTGTCTGTGTGTGGGTGTCCGTTACCGATAGTCTACCAAACGGCTGAACCGATTTTCTTGAAAATTTATACAGTTGTACTATAAGCGTCTGCAAGTGTTCTTAGCTAGGTTTTGTGTCGAGGTACCCCCGATAAATATCGAAAATAGATAATCGAAAAAATCGGCTTATGGAAGGAGTAGTCCGATTTTAATCAAATTTGATGCACTCATAGACAAAGTCATAAGAAACGATATTCAGAAGTTTTAAGGTTGCAGTTCTTACAATAATGCAGAAAATCGATTATATATATATATATATATATATAAGGCAAGATGTTTGTGTGTGTGTCTGTTTATCTGCCTGTATGTCTGTATTTTTTTCAGTCCCTCTATTTTATTTTTGCTTCGGGTTTGGCTTTAAGTAGGTATAATTGTAGTTCTTAGTGTCAGTCATGATACCATTTACTCAGAGGACTTATTTAGCCTTCAAAATTTAGTTTACGACAAAAAGAACTTATCGATACCAGTAAATCAAAATTTGACTTACATCCATTCATTTTTCTTTCAGTCTACGGTTTCGCTTTAACTGGAATCAACTATTGCTTTTTAGTCTTTCGTGCCAACGTCCAAACAGCCTGAGCTCCAGGACCAAGGATTAGTTTTAAAGCTTTCATTACAGCCGAGCAACGCCGGGCTATACTGCTAGTATATATATATCCTGGTGAAAAGAACCAACAGTTTTAGAATTCCAAGTTCTCCGGCATTTAATTTTTTAAATAAGTGCTGAATACAACAAATATTGTAGAGCATATTATAACTAAATTTGTTTTTTCATTTAAATTTACATTGTGATACGGAAATTTTTGTTTTAATTTTCAATAAAAAACACAAATTTAATTATATATACACACACACACACACACACACACACACACACACACACACATATATATATATATATATATATATATATATATATACATACACACATTAATGTATATTTAAACAAAAATCTTTTATTTAAACATGTTTCGTTAAAAATGACCGACAACGATGTTTTAATTAATATTTTATTTAATTCTTCCAGTATTCTTATATGTTTCATGTTTATTGGTGATCACGCACACACACACACACACACACACACACACACACATATATATATATATATATATTCAAAGTTCTCTTTTAATACAGAGCTTCAGATGATATTAAGGATATTGTCGTTTGATACAAAGCTTCTAACAGGAATTCACACTAAACCTTCTTGCAGAATACATACATACATATATATATATATATATATATATATATATATATATATATATATATATATATCAAGGAGTTCACCGGAACCAGCATAAGCCCAAGTGAAGAGTTCTATAACCTACTTCAACTTTTCCCGCAGCGATGTTTGCTTTTATTGACTTGCACATTAGCCGGTAATCAAGAGGCCTCCAACCAGCATTTTCTCTTTCGTTCTTCCCCAACTGAGGCTCATAGAAAAAAAAAAAAAAAAAAAAAAAACGGATGGAGATTTTTTTTTGTGCGTGTGTGTTTGTGTTGGGGTGGTTATTTTTTTTTTCTCTCTCTCTCTCTTGTTCGTCTACTTCTTATAATCTTTGATTCGCGTAAGTGTAAGCACCTGTGAAAGAATCATTCACCGGCACCCCTGTCTCTCTGTCGCTTTTTCTTCCTTCTTACACGCACTCTCTTTTTTTCTCCTTTATCTCAGGCACTCTCTATACTGATCTTTACGACTTTCACTACTACCAAGTATTCACCATTCTCCATCCGTTTATCTCTCCCACACACCCTTCATGATTTAACCCTTAACTTTGTCCGTCAGTCATGCTCATCTCTCATACACACGTTTGCGATATCTTCTGCGCATGCCTAAACTTATAACGCATGTTTCAAACTTTCATTATCGCTTCTCTCCCAGACGATTTTTATGAATCTTTGCTCGATTTTTTTCATTCTTATCACCCCGAGCAAGGCGGTAACGCCACTGATGTGCAGGGGGCTACATAAGAGTAAAATGATTAGATTGAAGAAAGTGAAGAAAAAGACGAACTAATTAGAAAGAAGCAAGAGAAGGATGGAAATACAGGTGTGATGCCAGTTGCAAAGATGGCGAGAAAGGAAAGGATATATAGGGTGGCGTAGAAAGAACTAGTCAAGTGGTTAAGAGATGGGTATTGATATTGCATTTAAATTCCTGGATTTTAACTCTAAACCAAATTTTTTTCTGTCATTTCTCTCTACGCCCAGTTCAACCATCCAGATTTCCTCCTTCATATGTATGAGAGAAAGAGCAATTAAAACACACTGAGACTATTTACTAATTTATTTTTCAAATGTACAAATATACTGATAAACTTATAGTTACAGAGTAAAGTGGATAGAGAGCAGTTAGTAACAACTAAGCATAGACGTAGAGTCCGGTTAGTAACAAATAAAAGGACTTTTGTTATCTCTTCTACTTCAGAATTAAATTAGTGACTGAGAAGGGTGATGCTGCTTCTTGTGCACCAGTATATAAATATCAGGGTTAGTTTTGGCAAGTGCGCAACGTATGTCACATTTCACCTCCAGTCGGTTTCGTGCTTTGGGCTTGATTGTGAGTAAAGTAGAAAATCCTGACTCACAAAGGTAGGTTGTGGAAAACATAATGAGGGTTTTCAATGTGTTATTTCTCAGTTGTGGGTATGCTCCACGCATATTAACCCAGAATTCTTCAAGATCTTTTGCACGAAACTCATCCTTGGCAGAAGAGTCATGTACAACAGGCACTCTCTCTTTCTCTCTCTCTCTCTCAGACATGAGAAAATTCATCTGAGATTTTTTTTTATTTAGTAGGTAATGCAGTTATTTACCCCATAATAGCTTCAAATTCCTCCCCAGGGGGAAATTTCCACCAGTTTGGGAATCGCTGCTCTAAAGGATGCAATGAGTAAATAGTCGCCATTTATATTTTTAATTTCGCGCATGCGCATTTTCTGTTTTTTTTATTTTTGTCAACTGCACAGTATAGTAGGGTCAGTTGGGTATCGTCTGTGATGAAAAGCTCTCAATGACGCAATTCACTCCATCAGAAATTTGGAAATTTGTACTGTTTGATATTTACGCCGGAATCTTCAATAGGAACATTACAGAGTGTTAGATTGTCAATCTGACGACAGTGCAATCATTCGGAAAGAGTTCGATGAGCCAAATGGTGATTACGAAAATAAGGCAGCTCAGAGAACTCACGAAATTCGTTGTGATAAGAAAAGAATTCTTGGATTTATTGTTGGGGGTCTCATGGAGGCCAAACCAAGTGTCTTGAGGAGTTAATACAGTCCTGTGTCAAGATGGTATCTGCTGAAAAAACCTACGTCATGCAACAAGACTCTGTATCAGGCCACACAAGCAGAGGAACCCAATCATGACTGTCAAGCAATTTACGCGACGACATTACCCCTGACATCTGGGCCATCTATCTCAGACTTTTATCCCCTTGATTATTATGTGTGGGGTGTAGTTGAGCGAGAGACCAACAAAACGATGAAATGAAGCCAAGAGTTATGGAAGCATTCACCAACTTAAACAAGGAAACCGCCCAGAAGAGTTGTAGGAAATTCTTAAGTCGTTTGAAGAGCGTGGTTGAAGTCGATGGCGATTTTATTAAAAAAACTTTACTAAGTATTTCAAGATATTTTTTCTGTAATTTTTTGGTAAATATATCTTTTAAAAGGAGATGTCAGTGTTATTTTCATTTTTACATTGTTTGGACCATCACTCATCCATCGCACCCTGTGTACCAGTCAGTTAAGTGTTATACGTGATATACGCTTGGGCGATCATGTCTCGAAAGAGACATAACTGACTGGGTAGAAGATTATCCTGCAGTAGATTGCCAAGACTTTCTGCAGTAGACTGTTTCCCAACCAAGGCTATGGAACCCGATTTTCCTTTTTTTTTACCCATAAGGAGGAAAGAGACGGATTAATACCTTTCTCGTAAGTGAATGCAACGAATTCAACTAGAATTCTAACTCTGCTCTCCAATTTCTCCTTCCGCATCGATATCTACTGCACCACAGGTCTTTATAACTAGCTCTAGTTAAAAGTATTCCCCCTTTCTCTCTTTCTGTCACTCGCTCTCTCTCTCTCCCCGTCACTCTCTCTCCGTCACTCTCTCTCTCTCTCTCTCTCTCTCTCCCTCTCTCTCCCTCTCTCTCTTTCTCTCTTTCTCTGTCACTCGCTCTCTCTCTCCCCTCGTCCTCTCTCTCTCCCTTTCCTCTCTCTCTCTCTCTCTCTTTCTCTCTTTCTGTCACTCGCTCTCTCTCTCCCCGTCACTCTCTCTCTGTCACTCTCTCTCTCTCCCTCCCTCTCTCCCTCTCTCTCTCCCTTTCTCTCTTTCTGTCACTCGCTCTCTCTCTCTCCCCGTCACTCTCTCTCCGTCACTCTCTCTCTTCCCTTTCCCTCTCTCCCTCTCTCTCTCCCTCTCTCTCTCCCTTTCTCTCTTTCTGTCACTCGCTCTCTCTCTCTCCCCGTCACTCACTCTCCGTCACTCTCTCTCTCTTCCCTTTCCCTCTCTCTCCCTCTCTCAAACTCTCTTACGGATACTTTTTTATAAATTAATGCTTAACTTGATCTTTAACACACTCTCTTTTGTTTATGTTTACACAATCCTTGCATTTTTCACGTTTTCATTCTCACTTTAACTTACGCTCTATAGATACGGGTATTTATTATTCTCACTACTATCAAGTATTTCCATCTCTCTCTCTCTCTTTCTCTCTCTCTCTCTCTCACACACACACATACTCTTACATGCCCTTTTTCAAATTAACACTGAACTTGGTCCCTCTGTCAGGCTCGATTCTCTCACAAACACTCTTTTTCTCTTTCTCTTTCTCATTTTCATAAAGTCACGCAAACTCTCTGCATTTCTTCCTTTTTCACCTTCGCTTTTTTTCTCTCACTGTACTTTTTCTTTTCCTTACCTTCTCTTCAC